>JAAVMA010000014.1:600000-898490 GCA_022985105.1 Penicillium ochrochloron
CGGGTTGACTTATGCTTCCCCCGAGAATGCTTCAGCTTACAATGAGTATTTGAATGTTGTTGAGTTTCATATCTTTGAGGGACCTGAGTTCCAGCAGATTTTACGGCAGAAGGAACATCCAGTCATTTCTAAGGAAATCATACAGCTTATTCAAGCGGCAATACTGGTCCTCGAGCTACAGGGCTCACAGCACGATGTGGAAATAAAGAGGCGAATTCGAGTCCAGAGGCTGCCAATTTTGATATCTGTGGTTCGATTCTTGGATCTCACCAAAGTGGTCAATGATATCGTTCTCGATGGTAAAATTGCCACGCTGGAGGAATGTTTGCACAAAGAGACCCTTGTGAGGTTAGTTATGCCATACCTCTCTACGATCGAGTCTTGCTGATCAAAGATGCAGGCTCACGGCGTGGGTTTATCTTCTTGACGCTTATTGCGTCATCTTTTACCACTCGCCCCCTCAGCTTAGACTTTTTGAAGCAGGGTTTGGCTTGCCAACGCACGACGCTATATTCGACGCGATCGACCCTGCTGAAGCAAGCGATATCCTTTTGAATAGAACATCCCAAGCTGCACCCCTGACTCTTCGATCGGTAGTGCAACGCTTGATGGATGAAACGCCAATCGATCTGGAAGTGGAGCAACTGCAAATTGACAGTTTCTTTGGACTTTTCCTTATGTTAAGTGGTAGGATGGCCGTACCCATCCATCTTTCATATTGACTGAACTGATCTTTGATTTAGCACTTCACTGCGTTCTATTCGACCTTAAAGCACTAGCGTCCATCATCAATACCCCGGAAACATTTAAACCTGTGGAGCGAGCTTTGGACAGATGGAAGCTCATATGGGACTCGAAATATACAGAGCATCAGATACCATCGATGGGTCCGTCGGGGTTTATGGTTCATTCGTTGGAGTACTGGTGGCTAGCGAAAAAGCTGGTAAAACACCCACAGATCTTTAGTATGAGGGATGAAGTTGCAGCGGACTCGACGGTCGCTTTTCGTGAGATGGTTAGGAGTTTGCAAGGAATGCAGTCAGATTGAGATATCTCAGCTGTTCACGTTGAGTAATTTGAGGAGCATGCACTCGGAGAATGTAAACCTAGCTCACTACACTGCTCAAGGAAACCATCTATCACACAACGTGTTTTGAGTGATGGGATGTAGGCATTCAGGTGACCTCGAATCCCTGGCCTCACCTCTTCTTCGTGCTCGTCAGTAATGTAATGGGGACCTAAAATGGTTAACATAAACCCGAACAAACGCCAACCATACATTGTAAAGCCCGAATCGTTCTTTGAAGCTCTCTGGGTCCTTTGATCGGCAATATCTAGCATTTCCAATTGAAGACCGTTTTATAGAAATAAAGACAAAGCTTTTTGATGGGGGAATACAAGTGCCGAAGTAGGCATCAACTATATACACCAACAACTACCTAACCACACTCCACTCAGTTCTTCAACTGCTTACTAGCCGACACGCACCAGTTATTCCAATCCGTAAAGAAAGACGGCTGAATATGACACTTAGTGCTAATCAACTGCGCCTTCCGAGTCTCCGCATAAACATCAACCACATCCGCAATCGCAGCCTTATCCTGTCCAACAAGAACCTTAACCACAAGCAACGAAGCCTGACTGCACGCCGTTGCATGCGCAGGCGGGCCACTGTGACTAGCCTCCTTGTGAATAGCGCGCAGAAGTTCCCAAATAGCCTCGGGACCGTCCTCGCTATCAATGGTAGGAAGCGCATTACCCTTGCACAGCTTGGTGTACTCGCGGAGGACGCTGTTGGCCTTGTTGGCGATCTGCTTCACGGTCGAGCGGCGGGTGAGTCTGAGGAGGGGGAGGAGTAGGTCCAGGGCGAGGAGGCGGGAGTGGCATTTCTTGACGAAGATCTCCAGCAGGTCGAGGACGCGGTTTTTGAAGTTGACCATGTTCTCGCGCGCGTCTTTCTTGTCTTTGTGTTGGGAGGCGGCTTGGTTGCGGGCTCGGAAGACGTTGGCGAGTTTTTCGTCGACTTCTTCCATTTCGTCGTCGTTCATGTCGGCGTCGGAGTCGGAGTCGGAGTCTTTGCCGTCGTCGGCGCGGTGGGTGCCCAGTGCGGCGGCGAGCTTGGCTTCGAAGGCGGCTATTTCGGCGGCGTCTTCTTCGTTGTCTTCCTCTTCTTCGTCGGAGTCATCTGAGTCCGAGTCTGAGGCACCTCCGCCGAGGACGACTTCGACGTCGCTGTCCTCGTCGTCGACGTCGATCATCTCAACGTCATCCTCCTCCTCGTCTTCTTCTTCGTCATCGTCATCGTCCTGCTCTTCGAACATCTCCTGTTGACCAGCGAGACTCTCCTTGGCTTCCAGAATCTATGCAAATGGTTAGATCACGAACGCAGGTTATGTAAGTATTTAGCACATACCGAAATCAATGACTCCAGGCCATTCTCAGTAACCTGGTCAGCAAAAGCGCCAAAGACTTGCTCGCTCATGCGGCGGAACAGCTGCGACTGCTTAGAGGCAAAGCTCAGGAGAATCTCAACCAGGGCATCCGACGCATCGGAAGTATCCTTGGTCTTGGAGTCTTCTCCCAAGAACTTGGTATAGCAGAACTCCAGCTCGTCGAGCATAGAGACAGCATCGGCATCACCGCTGTACACCTGCAAGACGGTCAAAGAGTAAAGAAGCTTGAAAGCGGCGATACTGGAGGTCTCTCCCTTCTTCTCCTAAAGAACAGAGTTAGCAAAGAGAACAGAAAGGGGAACGAGAGAAGTAGCAGCTGCAAATGACATACCTTGCTGGACAACTTCTTCAATGACTTGAAGGCAGCCTTAACCGAGTCCTGTAGCTTATCATCGATGTTGATGATGAACTTGCCGTGCTCCTGCGACTTGGCACCGTCGCGGATCTGGCGCACAACGGCATACGGAATTGTGGCGGCATACTTCTGAGAAGCAAGCAGACTGTTGAGGGAAGAATTGATCCGGTTGCGCAACAGCTCCTGGGTCGCCTGCGACAATGCAGGCTTTGGTGCGCTATCCATGAAGTATGCAAAGCGCACGAAGATGAACAAAATCTGCTCGAGGACCGATTGATAGTCCTCTTCGGAGTCACTGTTTCCAGTAGCGGCCTTTGCACGCACAATGGACAACAACAAACCGGCAACGAATTGGCGGTTCGACGCGGCGGCCTTCTCCTCGGTAGTGCCGGGATTTAGAATAAGTTTCTCGAACACGGGGATGATCTCCGTCAGAGCATCGCTGTTGGCATCGGCCACGATCTTCTCAATGGTCTTGGTCTTGGTGGCTTGATCGAAGTTGACGATTTCGCTGGTTCCCATCAGGCCACGGACTGCGGCAGCGGCGAAACCGGGTTCCTTGGAAACGCGAGCCTGTACTGCTTTAGCGGCCTTGACAGCCATCCGGTGCAAGTAGCGATCCTCGACGGCGAGCTGGTTCGTCAGGCATCGGACGAGGTTCTTTGTGAAAATGTGGCTCGCCTGCTGGGGTGAGCCCTCGTTCAGAACTTTGTTGAAGAGGAGGAAGCCCCAGAACTTGCGCTCGTCTGAGGATGAGGAGGCAAACAGACCATCTAGATGACAAGACAGTTAGTACTGGAAAGTTCGCCAACTCATGTTGAAAACTTACTGTCGACAACCTCGGTCCAAAAGTCAACGAAACTGAGACGTGCAGACTTGGACTTGGACTTGGAGCTACCCTCCTTGGAAACTTCGCTGGTGCGAGAGATGACCGCATCCCAAGCGAAATGAAGCTTCGAGTTCCACACTCCAGACGACTTGTTCCCCTTGTTCTCGCCCTCGGTCTGCTCGGCAGATGACTCCTTCATGATCTTCGACAAACTACCGCGCTCTTTCGGGTCCAGCGGGTCATCGTGCTTCCAGACCTTGCTGGGCAAGTCGGCCTTGGGGAACATGTCCTTAGCAGCCAGCCAGACAGCGACACCCTCCGGAGAGCGGGCCAGATCATGCGAGCAAAGGCGCTCCACAGCAGCCTCGACGAACTTGTCATCCATCTTGCGCGCAGAGAGATCGTAGACACAGCGGTAAAGAATCCAACCACATTCCTCGCGCAGCCATGGCTTTTTGTGAGCGAGTTCGAAAATGAGATCGAGGACCTTGGTCCATTCGGTGAACGGGGTAGACGATTGGAAGAGGATAGAGGACTTGATGATTGCTTCCGCACCAAAGAGGCGGCCGAAGTGGTGATCGCGTTGTTCCTAATAAGTAGATCTCAGATTAGCACAATTGCCTTATCATTCAAGGCTTTGGGGGAACACACCTGTCCAGTCTCACTGCCAGTGGAGTTGGACTGCGACTCCCAAATCTTCAGCGCATCCGCAATCCCAAACTCCGCCGACTCTCTCTCAGCCGAGAAAATCTGAGTCAAGACCTCAGTCAGCGCAATGGAGAATCCAATACGAGCAGCCTTGCGGCTACTGCAAAGACCGCGAAACAGCCGCTGAAGCGTCTTCTTGATCTGTTCATCGGTCGGGTTCTTATCGGGAGTGAACTGTGAGACAAGGCCCTGCGCAGCACGCAGACGAATCTCGTCCTTTTCGCTGGCGAGATCCTCGTAGATCTCGACGAGCTTCACGTCGACATTGTACGGTTCGCGACGGCGCTTTTTCGTGGCGTATCTGTCGAACCCCATTTTTATTTCTGATGGTATGGGGGTCGGAAGCCAATTAGCTTGCTGCTATGGCTGTTGAAAATTGCAGCTTTGAGATTGGAGCTGCTGAGTTGATGCTCCTTGCTGAGGAAGCGTGTAGCATTACTCGTGGAGGCGCAGAAAATTTGGGAGTCGATTACTTGTTTGGGATTAGCGTGTGCCGATAAGCTGATAAGAGCTGTCCTTTATCAATTTAGACTCATCGCGTGGCATCACCATGCAAGCTGAATCGATGAGAAGATTAGATTTGGATATGGCAAGGTACAATTAATGTTCAAATAGGATGCCTGGTTTGTACCGATGGCTTTTATGCCCTTCTGGGTAATGTTCGGCGTTTAGGCCTTGGTAGAAAGGCCACGGGTATAACCATAGTGAAGGGATCTATACATTGAGTTTGACTTAAGACATATTTTGACAAGACAAATTGAATAAGCTATTTGAATATGAAAAGAAGACAGCTCTTTTTACCAGTTCTTAAATCGGAAGAAATTAATGGCTCCATCCCGCTGCTGCCTCCTGGATTCCATGTACATGTTGATGTAAAATGTTAACATTCTCGATATATATTCAAACTCCTTCTGCTCATGACACCACGCAACATTATCCATTGATCTAAAATCCCACTTTGCCTCAAACCTATACCCCTAATGGAGCCATCCAAAAAGTAAGTCTGAACCTATATCTCATAGGTACCAAACCTATCAACCAAACCCCATTCCAAATTTTCTCCTCAATCAATCGCCTCAACCGCCGGGCATCCTCGTCCGGGCCCCCATCATCAACCATCACCCCATCAACCCGACCACAAAAAAACGAAGCCAATCAAACCTCCAATCTTTCACCATGTCATTACATGTTCTTTCCGTTCTTTCAAATTCCAATGTTTCCAATCTTTCCAAAGGATTTCCTCCAAACCCGCAGCTCATCGCTTCGTAATCTGACAAGTTCCTTGTGAGAGGTGTTCAGGGGTATGTAAATCACTGCACTGTAAGCATGGATGTACAACGGTCCAAGCATCTAGACCTGGCATTTGCATGGACAAGACGGCACAAATGTAATCCAGACTAAATAGTCTCAACACCAGCAAGCGATCGCCAGTTAGTTAGGGAGTCATGCCATTGCGTGGTGTATTGTAGGTGTGGGTTTAGATGCGCGAGCCCGGTTCCGCGGGGGGTCTGGATGGTGCTCGTTGTCTGGGCAGCCGGGAGCTATTTGTACAGCGTGGCGGATTTGAATAGGGGAGATGGAGGATGGAGGATCCATATGTGCGTTGGCATGGAAAAAGAAAAGTTGGAGAAAAAGGAAAAGCAAACTCTAGGCTTGAGATTGTGGATGTGTATACGGGGTACTGGACTTGTAGAGAGTTGGAATCTGATGTGTTTCAATGAATAGAATATGCTGAGTATGTAGCTAAGGCAGCGATGCATCAATATTCGAGCACACGTTCTACAATGGCTACTGCAGGTACAGACAGTATCCTCCGTACTCTACTCTACGCGTCAAATCTACTGGTATCATGCACAGGGGCTGACACCGCATGGCAAAATGCAATAGATACAACACAAAAGTTCCCGAATCAAACATATGTTTACTCCGGAGTACATAGTGTCCTCCGTACTCCGTACATCCATACTATTTAACTCAATACGGAGTTCCACCGGCAACCCCAGCAACAAGATCTATACTTTTCAAAAGGTCCACAGGTCATCTCATCCTGGACGAGCTACAGATTAACCTCCTCCTGCATCAATGTGGCACAAACGAATAGCGACTGACAAGGCGTGGAGTGGACTACGTGGGTCAACCATGCAGACGCCCTCCTGCAGTGCGCGGTTGACAGCTAACAGCTAACCGCGGGATCAGCGTTCAGCGTGGGAAAAAAACGAGACTATTTAAAGGGGTTCCGAGGAATGAGGCAACAAGGCGCGAAGATGGGGGATTTTGCTTCTTTGACCAGGCGTTGTATCACAGTGCCCAGGTCAGCTTTGCAGTGTGCCTGTGCCCCGTATAGAGTACAGTAGAAAGAGGGAAAAGGAAAGGAAAAAGCAATTGGCTTTGAGGAATTGATTAATGCAGGTTTGGATTTGGATTTGGATTATTGCAGTTCAGTACTCCGTACAGATTCAAAGACTGGTTGACTCCATACAACTATATGCTTCGTACTCCATGCACTATAGGCTACACACTCAGTTACTACGGTTCCCAATATGAATCATCGACTTGACGACTACTCCGTACAACAGTGCTGTATGATGATCCAGCGCGGGAAAGAAAGGAAAGAGCCCCATTTCCCGAAAATCCATTCTGCGGGCGACTAATCAACTGTATTATTGCCCACGCTACTCGCCTCAAGCTCGCAGCCCAGTGCCCACACAACTTAGTCCGTCGAGGCGACGAACCATCTGTGATCTATCAGCGACGGCGCGAGATGGTAACCCGGGAGCCGATGGAGCACCGGCCATCCCGTGCCACGATCGGGGCTGTGCGCTAGGGTGGTTAGTGGATGAACATTTAATTTAATTCACCCTGGATGGATGGATTATGGGGAGGAGACGGATTTCTCCGTAATGTATCTTACTTTTCTACCCCGTGTTCGGCCGCCCTATGAGATGAGGCTCTAGGGAACCCGTAAGCAGTAAGAGCGTGGATGTCAGCGATCCGCCAGGGGGAGGGGTACTGTACAGCACAGGACAGTTCGGAGGATAGGGGGAGGGGGAGGGGACGGGCGCTTTGTCGAGCTCTGGGCGGCTGACAGGCACGCAGCCGAGGAGCGTGGGCAGCGTGGGCTGTTAGAGCTACTGTAGGCTGTAAGCCTGTAGCCGGGGCATCATTAGTACATTTCAATAGCGCCGTAGATCGGCGGCGCCGAACTAGAGAATTTTTAGTGACAAATTGAATTTTGATTTTGGGGCGCCTTGACAAGATGGGGGCTGCGATTTTCCCGGCGCGATGGGTGAGGGAGAGAGACTAAAGAGTGGACTGTGGAGTGGAGGTTAGATACCCCGTAGGGAATAGTTCAAGGCACATAGCCTAAGCAGAGTAGATTGAGGGGGGAGACCGAGATGAGATGAGAGATGGTAATTGTGGTAAGGGTAATTCAAGTATTGGGGCTGTCAGATGAAGATCTGACTTGCAGAGTCTGTATCGTCGGCGCCAAAACAATAAACATGAGGATGATGCATTTCCAGAAAATCCAGAAACAAGATCCATGGAGGTTATTATTGATTTGTGTTGTTGTTTCGTTGTTCGATGTTATCATCTGATGTCACTCGATGGGCAATGGCGAGTTCTGGTTGGATGTCGGTCACGGGATTGCGCATCCGGTTCGCGTTGGTGGGAAAGTTTGCTTTGTTTACAGTACGCGTCGGGACTCGGAGTGGTACATAGCCAGAAAGTATCGAATCATTTCTGACATCACGATAGGGCCGAGCCCATGGAGGAGGGGGAAAGTGGTCCAGATTTGTCTGGGCTGCAGGCATGGCACGGGGAGGGAAGATGTGATGAACCCCGCAGCTGCGAGTCTGCGACCAGACCAAGACTCGATGCAACTGGCCGATTGCGCACATGGCGCTGTGACGCAGCTGACGGGTCATATCATCGCGATGATTGACCCCACTACAGAGCCTAGAGGCCTGGGTCTTTGCAGTGGTGGCGCAGCCTAAACGAGAGGGAAGGCTGCGAGAAAGACAAAGGAAGATCGGGATGCCCGACCAGACACCCTGGTCCATGTCAATGCGAGAGGAGTAGGGCGGGTTATCAGTCTGTTACTGCAGCCGCTTTGTCGGTCTGATTGGTGTCGACATTGAGGGTTGCAGGCGGCTATCTGACCGTCTGAGCGCTGGGTCCTGAAGCCCTAACAACCCCAGATCAAAACATTGTTCCTAAAAAGGCCAACGCGTTTTGTAAACAATGACCCTGTATCTGATGTCTTCAAGACGTCATGAAGGCATCATGGCCACTGGCGATGAGTGTCTAGCCCGGGGCAGGAGAACAAGATTCAGAATATACTCCAGAGAGTGACGTAGCCCCACGGACCATCATGGGGTCGGTCCATTATTGATTAATTGATTGATGAACAGTGCGACGTGTTAGTGTTCACCGTATCCCACTATGCCGACCATCCCGGTCACTGCAGACCTGCAGACTGTCGACAGACTGGCACGAGCGCTGCAACCAAATGCAAGCTGAGACGCATTGAGTCCGGGTTCTGCGAGCTGACGGGCCTTGACCGAGGGAATGCCGGGACAACAGCGGGGTGGTAGACGGTCAAGTCGGCGTTTCACAAAGAGCGTGATCAAGAAGAGGGGGTCCAATGCGAGCCCAGAATAGCACAACACCACACGACGTGGGGTGCAGGAGTTAGCTTGGAAGCTGTGTGCTGATCGCAAGTCCCACTGCGACTGGCTGGCCTTGTCGTCGACTCCATCGACTAGCAGTTTCAGGTTATCCCAGAGCCGCTTTGATATCATGGTGGCGAATTTCATTAAGAGCGGGGTTGTTTTGATAATGGCGTGTTGTGTTGTGCTCGATGCGCTGGTGGTGATGACGGATTTGGGGGGGGGGGATATCATAACAAAGAATCCTGTTCGATGGAGGAGTTGTAGATTGCGAGTGACGCTCTGAGTATCATTGGCAGACGTAGAGGTGATTCTTCGATCGGATCTATTCGGTGGAGATGAATTAGTGCTGTATTGTTCGAGTTCAATTAGTGTGCTGTAGAATGAGTCGATATTGCTGTGTTGTTGATACCATCCATACACAGTAGTATAAGGGTGTGCTGCGCGGTTAATTCAATCAATGACGTCGAGCTAATACACCCACACAACTCAACCCAACCGGATAGAAGTATCATACAGTATCAGCATCGTTACCGTCACCATCAAGATGTCCACGATGCTTTCTTTCATGGTCGATCGAATACCGGAGCAACCCTAGAATTGCTGAGGAAACGCGGTGGTTGCCCCGTGTGAAATGGCCCTCGACTACCCCAGAGTCACCAGATCCCAGGGCAGAACGAGGGACCTGCAATAAACTACAATGTCTTGCGCACTACCAGGGCTTAATAGCTTAATTGCTTACTGTTAGTAGTGTTACCCTTGGAAAGACATCAACCCTACAAAGGGTCCAAGGGGGTGGATGGAAGGGATGCTCGTCATTGAATTCCCCTCGCGGAGCCCTTGATCAACGAGAATGTGAACGAAGCTCTAAAGTAAGGGCAGCGTCACGGGTATGAGATGATCCTCACCCGACCCCATGTTTTGGCTCAGATTACGATGGAAATCAAGGCAGAGAGAGATCTGGAGATTTTCAATAGTCGCTTTGATCAAGAATGAACTACAGTAATCTTTTCCATTCCTTACTCGATGCTACCCTTGAGTGAAAAAATTGTTGCATGGCTTCAATTCCTCCGCGTCCACGATGTGGGGTATAGTACATACAGAGTACAACTCACAGTACAGTGTACAGTGTATTGCTCTCTCATACATTGAGCAGCCTCCCAGCCCTGGGCAAGGCTCATGCAGGGACGATACCCCTGCCATGATGCTTATATGTCCCTGGCCAATCAAGATACCAGAATCTCACCAATCTTACAGTAGCTTATCTCCCCTTCGGAGTAAGTGGTTCAACTTGTTCACTTTTGACTACTGGCTGTATGTTTGATTGCAATTGACTAGATCGCGCGCCTGGCTTCCCCAAGGGGTAACTGATCGCCCTGGCCCGTTCCAATCGAGTCATCGCCCATTATTCCTCCGAAGTTATTTGCCAGTTGGCGCGATCGAGACCTACCACCCGCGACTAATCAGCGTGGAGGAAATCCCGTAGTTCATCGGAGCTGCTCGGGCGATAGTTACTAACCGCGTGCGACCGCCGGACGGAGTCACGGAGTACATTCGTTTCGTGGTTATCCGCAACTGCTCCAGTATTAGTATCCTCCACATCAATTGAACAGCTAGTGACGTTTAAGCTATCCCAATAAGGAAATTTCCATTCTCCCCTCATGGCATTTTGACTCTATTCCTTTCAGGACAAGATTTATGCTTCCTTGCATATGTTGGCCGATCCCCAAGAATCACTTGCAGCAACCTCGTTTAGGTTTCTGAGCTCTATTTTCCGACCGAGTGGAACATTGTTAGTGGCTAGTGGATCTCCCACTCACTGCCACTGGTGTTTCTTAGCCTCGATCTTACTCCGTTTTTTTTTTTCTTTTTCAGCTGAGTTGGTTCTGGTGGTTCCTGAGCAACGGCACGGGATGGGCTTGGTGAGACGAGAAGGAAAAAAAAAAACTGTAAAAAACCACACCATTTTATGGTACTGGTGGATACGGAAGACCCATAGAAGACGCACCGAATGGTGGTTTTATTGGGAGGAGTGATGGAAGCTCCGGTGGACGTGGAGTGTGAGGAAATTATGATTATGTACGATGTACGGTATAATGAAGAAAGCTGTCATAATTTACAACGGTTTTATAAAAATCTGGAACCGAGAAGTTAGGGCTGTGAGCTTTCTTTGGTTCTCCCCATATCTATCTAGGCCAGGGGGAGGAAGGAAGAAGGGGAGAGTATACAGTAGCGAGGATTAAGCTAAGCTATTGAAGCCTGTCTCCCAGGATCCGAGACTGCCAAGAACAGTAGGTTTGTCCTGGCTGAGCTGACGTGCTGATTACTGACTCTGACCGGAGGAAGGACTGCTCCTACCGTCGTGCCCTAAAAGGTCCCAGTGAACGGGGGTGCACCGAGCGTCTCAGCCAGCCCGAAAAAGAATGAGAACGGAGGCTCGGGAACGCTGATAGGCGCTGGGTTGCTGTGCAGCCAGTTAGTCTGAACGATGGGCGGCAAGGGAGTCCGGGCAACCACTGGGGCCAAAAACGGGGAGAGACCATGGGTATTGTACAAAGAGGGCCCCTGAAGAGAGATAAGTGAATGGGGGAGAGTGAATTGCACATCAATACTATGTCTGGATTTAATTCGGAGGAATTAAAAAGAGGGCTATTGGAAGAAAGGGTCAAAGGCTGCATGCTTGCATACCAGCCAAAAGCGATCGTACCTGAAAAGCACCTCCGCAGTGCAGGATGAGCATGTGTCGGAGGCTCCACTTTGGCAGGGGAGAGGCATTGGCAATTGCAGTCGTCAAGAAGAGAAGAGAGAAGAGAGAGAGAGAGAGAGAGAGAGAGAGAGAGAGAGAGAGTTGCCGCATCATTACGTAGGGTACCGACAGGAATTGACAGGAATTATGTGCCGTATGATACAATAGAAGAGAATCTGCTGGCGCTAGATTTCCATCATTGAAAAGAATAGTTTAGAGTGATTCCTGCTATACTCCGTACACTAGTAGGATAGAAGAATTCAGGTATGGGCTGTATACCTCCGGTCGCATATTTAATATCATCGCAGTGAAGATCAGAGGAGAATACAGAAAATACCCTATTCGTGAAGTGTAGTATACTGTAGTATGTGAATGGTATCCTGTACTGGCCGTACCATCCATACCACCCATACAGATCCATACCAATACCGACGATACCGTACCCTCATCTGGAGATCCTCCCCACTTGCGTTGCCATTGCAACAGACCCATCCCTTCAGCTTCACGAGTTTCGTTCTTCAAACCCTTCTGTTCCACTTCTTTTTTCCTCTTCAATTCCCTTTTCTACGACATTCCCAGCTTCCTCGAATGCCCTTCGACCTCCACGCCAAACCTCACCTTCTCCCTTCCATCCGACCTCCGCCGTGAGAAGAGGCTCCTGCGACAATTCCAAGCCTCTACCTCACTCACTCCTCCCCTCAATCTGCTTGCCCACGAGCTACCGGCCCCTCCCCAATTCCTGCATCCCGACCCTCCGATCGTTCCCCCCTCCGGTCATGTCGCTCTAAACTCCGACCACCCCTGCTCCACGAAAGATTACCACTCTCACCACAGGTGGCTGTGAGGGTGCCTTTCGAGGTATTCAAGGATCTGAGATCTGAGGGTATTAGGACTGGATTTGAGAGAAGGTCATTGTCGACTGCGTCTAGCGTGAGCTCGTGGTTTTCGGTCTTGGCGGTCGTGGACATACTGGACATACATTGTGTCGGTCGAACTTGATTTGGCATTTGCATTTTTGCATACAGCGTTTTTGAAGCGTCTTTCCGGGTTTCATTCTGGTGGAAGAAAGGCATTGGAATTGGTCGTCTCTCGTTTTGACTGGACTCAACCTCCCCCAACTGTATCACCTCGGAATCAACTTCGGTCCAGTTGCATTTCGATACCCCAGTCCTTGCAATTATGGAACACTCGTCTCCCCTGGCTGCCATGCAGCCTCCTTCTATGCTCTTTGGTCACTGCTTCCGTGCAGATGCTCCTACGTCGTATCCGTCCTTGTCCGGGTTTGGAGGCAATAGCTTCAACTTCAAGGATCTGTCAATGAAGAAGTCAGGCCCGGATTACTTCAACGTCAAGCCAATCCCCTCGCCCACAGCCAGCCTCGCTGCGGATTTGTCTCAGAACTTCCACATTGATCAAAGGTTCGTTGTGTTAACCTTTCGAGGGTTCGAGGGTTGGGAACAAAGACGTCCATGAACACGAACCACTAAATCACCCGTGCTAACCATAATTTTAGCCCGCAATTGGCTACGCCACGACGCTCTTTGTTCACTTCCAACATTCTTGGTCAGGCTAATGCTCGTGGTGAGTACTCGTGTCGAGGACATGTGAGGGATATCGAAGACTTCAAATACTGACACGATCACCCAGACGATGTAATGACCACTCCGCCTCTCCCTTCATCCCCAGCCATGGACGTGATGGAGATGTCTCCTCTGCCTCACAAGCCCGCTTTTGTTGTCACCACTGAGATCGAGGTTCTCTCACCTTCCCCCATGTGCAGTCCAATGGACTCGCCGGTCATGTCTGCAGCTCCCAGTCCCCTCCAAGCTTCTCCAATGGAGGCTCCGACTCGAGCACCTCTTGAGTAAGACATACCTCTCTACCATTGATAATCCTGAAGCAAATACTGCTATGAGAGCATTGTCTGACTGATCAATTCCCGCAGGCGACGTCGTCCCCACTTCCTCCGTCCCAGCTTGGCCAAGAGCAAGGCTCAGTCCTTTCAGCTTGGTATGACTCGCCCTAACGATGAAAGCAAAGCACCCACTTTCCGGTTCAGCACCGCCGGAGCCAAGACCTCGCTGAGCACCTCCACTTCCTTGGAGGACATGTTCGGTGACTCTCCTCCTCAGGAGCGATCGGTCTCCCGTAATAGCTCCTCCTCGAGCACCCTGGCTCCACCGCGTCTGCGGCCACCCTTCCAACATGCCCGTAGCAGCGGCTCGCCCGCACCCAACTCCATTCGCAAGCCCGCCCATTCCACAATGCGTCCTCGCAAGCAATGCCGACGATCATTGAGTATGTTTGAGCACCCGGCGGATGTGATTGCCGAAAAAGAGGCCAAGGTACCAGCAAATGCACCCCTCCAGTCCATCAGCGACATGGAAAGTTCGCCAACACCCCAGCTTCCTCACTTCGTCCCCGAGGATCAGGCGGACACTCTGCCTCGCATCGGCAAGCACACTCTGCTTGAACTTCTTGACGGGAAGTTCAATGACCGCTTCGACAATATCATGATTGTTGACTGCCGCTTTGAGTACGAGTATGAGGGCGGCCACATCAATGGCGCCCTGAACTACAACGACAAGGAGCGACTTGCGGGTGAACTGTTCGGTGCTCCCAAGTCCCGAACAGCCCTCATCCTGCACTGTGAATATTCCGCGCACCGCGCACCTATTATGGCCAAGTACATTCGCCATCACGACAGAGCTGTTAATATCGACTCCTACCCTAATCTGACGTACCCCGATCTGTACATTCTCGATGGAGGCTACAGCTCCTTCTTTGCAGAGCACCGTTCTTTCTGCTATCCCCAGAATTATGTTGAAATGAACGCCGACGGTCATGAATTCGCCTGTGAGCGTGGACTCGGCAAGGTCAAGCAGCGTTCCAAGTTGAACCGCGCTCAGACTTTCGCCTTTGGCCAGCAGTCATCCCCGATGGAGGATAGTCCAACTGGACGTCCTCGGTTGGGAAATGATCGAAGCAGTCGTCTTCTGGCTTCTCCATTGGGTTCGCCCTTTGCTGTCAGCCCGGTGCCTAATCGGACGCCTGGCCGTCGCATGCTTTCTTATTGATCTCTCTTCGCAACTTGTGATTTTGCACTGGCGCATGGTGGATTTTTCCATGTTTTGTGTCTTGTTCTTGCAGCGAGGTGTTTTCTGATTTTTTGCATGTTCTCTTTTTCTCTTCGGGTGGTTTCCTCCCACTTCTCTTCTTCCTTTTTCTTTCGGCTTTGGACAACAACAGCTTCGTTGTCTTTCAAAAGCTGCGCAGAGCGTGGATTCCTCCAACTTCTCTCTCGACCCCGTTTCAACCCTCTTTCTTGACCACCGACCTGATATCCTGCCGTCGATATCACATCATCCTTTCCTTCCCGGGCTCTCTTTTTTTTCTTCTTCTTTCCCGCCTTCGAACTTCCAGAGTCCCGTACGATTCAGCGTTTCCTTTCTGTTCTCTCGACGATATCCGAACTTCTCGACTTTTTCTTTTTTTCGTGCACGGTTTCCAAACATAACCCGCATCACCAACTATCCATGAACATCACCAATGACTTGACTTGGGCTACTCACATCCATTCTCATGACCCCATTACTCCTCAGGCCGTGGACCTGAGTGAATTGAACCTTTCCTATGTTTTCGATGACAACTTGAATCCGACCCCAACTCGAAACTGCCCACGAAGACGTCCTGTCCTGGCTGTTGGGTCACCCCGCCACATGCATCGGGGTGTCTCTGCTGACCAGCGACGCCCGCTAATTTGCATCTCTGCCGCCAACACATTGGCTTTTTCTCATTTTCACCTTTTCCCTTCCCCGCTTAATTCCTTTCACACTTATTGCCCTTTAATCCGATGTTTCACACACCTTCCTGTACAGGTATCTTCTTTTTTCCATCCCAAGTGGAATTGCTCCGTTTGTGGATGCATTTCCTGCTGTACCAAAGTTTGCATCTCGATGGACAATGGACACCTACTACTAATGTCTTCATTGCGAGTGCTCCTTGGAGCCATTGCTTACGGGCATTTTGTATTTTCCTTGCATGTTTCCCCCTCCCCATACCCACATTTCTACCTGGATCCCTGAGTTTTTCGGGATTCGAGTCTTCATCGTCTGAGGGGGGAATTACAGGGGATGACATGCATTCATCATCGGCTATGCAGCTTGTACATAAACTTGACTTACCCTTTGCCTGTCAGTGAAACCGGACACACTCCGCTTTTCTGTGTCGCTGTGGGATTTTAATCGGTGTGGCTGGAATGCCAGTTGAAAGGAGGCTGCAGATACAAATTTTGTTTTTCTTTTGTGAGCAGATGAAATAAAAAAAACATTCTACAATGAGTTTGTTCTTGGTAGATGCTTGAGTAGATTGATAGATAGATTCATCCCCACATTAACCCAGTCCAAGTATGTGGTCGATGCATCTTCATGCAACATTCGTGTATTGCTATTGAGAGCTTTATTCCTCTTCAACTCCTTTTTCCTCTACACACCTTAGTTACCTGCTGGTCACTGGCCAAATTTGTCAAATTTGCAACGATCGGCAAACGGTGGATCTCAAAGGCCCTCGATTAATGAAGATTGGCGGTTTTCCGTGTCCAGCGAGAATGCGGGTGGACGGTGATAGGCGGAGCACAGGCGGGTTAAACGGGTCCTGACAGTGGATTATGTACTGTAGGGACTTGGGACTTGAGGGGGGCCCTGTCTGACTGTCAACCCTTAAACTCTCCGTGTTTCAGCATTTTAGCTTGCGCTTTGCACCTCTTCTTCTTCTTCTCTTCTCCTCTCTTGTTTTCTTCTTTGCGTCACGGTCTCTCGCGTCGAGTCAATAGCAGGGCTATCCATTCGTTTTCTGGCCCTTGCAAATACTGTTTTTGCTTTCCGTCTCGAGTCAAACTGGAATTTGGCTTTGGTGTTTCTGATCTGACCAGCCCCCCCTCCTTCTTCTCACCAGTTCACATTTCTTGTTGCCTGGTGCCTCTCGTTTCCAATCCAATCGGCTGCGGATTCCTGATCCTCCGGGATTAGCCTCGTCACCTGTCTTGGTTTCTCGAAACCCTGGGACACGCATCAGAAAGTTCTCCATATCCATTCATTTTTTGACTTTGGTTTCTATTTCGGTGTTGCTTCGCCGCATCACCCACACTGGGTCGATTTCAGGCCCGGCTGCGCCCCGCCTTGACCACCCTTCTTTGCAGGGTCCAACGTCGCTTTTATCTATCGCATGCGCTTCCAGTGCATTGTCTTCGAGTTCTGGACATCGCCTTGCGAGCTGTGATTGTGATCTGTCTTGATCGGCAATCGGCTCTGCGAATGTCCGTATAACGAAAGGGGTGTGAATGTTGCGACCGTTCTAGTCCGCTAGAACACCCGATATACCCTCATCATGAGTCCGGCCAGTATGGCGATGTACTGGGTGCGCAGTACCGCGAGTGATATCGAGTCTGTGCCCTCTACCTTCTCGAGCTGGGATAAATGTATGGCAAAGTCATACTGCAAGTAAGTTCTACCGAGTCCCCCAGATCGGATAAGTGCGATGGTCTGCGCGCGCTGGAGTGGAGAATTCCCCATACTGATCAATGTCTCACCTGTACTCCGTAGATGGCCCGTTATCGCCGCCATCATCATTGTCTCCGTCATCGTCATCGGTATCCTGGGCTGTATCATCAATTGTCTCTGCTGTGGTTATCAATGCTGTAAATGCTGTTGCGGATGTTGCTGTCCCTCGGGTCGGCGCAGAAACAAACAACCAAAACACTACGACGAACCAACCCCCTACAACAACCACCACCAACAACTTCCTCCACACCAACCAACCCCCCATACCGCATACCAACCCTCCCCCGCACCCCCGGTCTACCGCGGCGCCGTCCAAACAGCAACATTCGATAACCCGAAATCCCCGTCGAAAATCGACGAAGATGCCCTCCCACACATGCCCACCTGGGCCGCAGCAGTGGATAAACACGTCGAGGACCCGTCCTCCCACCGCGACGACGTGGAATTGGAGCCACTAAACCCGCAACACCACCCAGACCGCAAACAAGGCGGCGCTTCACCTCTCCACGTTGCAACCGCCTTCTCGGATTACCCGCCTGATCGCACGGGCTCCGCAGCCGGATACAGGGGCTTCACACCGACGGATCCCTACGCGCGTCGCTCGCCAGGTCCAGCTGCTGCCTTGGCCGCAACTCAGGACCCCTACGGCCGCCGTTCACCGGGCATGTCGCCCCCGCCCAACGCCCACGCCGCGGATCCCTACGCGCGGCGCTCCCCGGGCCCCCAGGGGATGATGGATCCTTATGGCCGCCGCTCCCCGGGTCCGGCAACTGCCTACGGCACAGGCACAGCGCAGGACCCGTACGCCCGCCGCTCGCCAGGCCTGACATCCCCCGTCGGCGCGCCATCGCCCTACGACCAAAACCAACATAATTATAACCAGGGCTCGGCCTACGACCACCCCCAGCAGCAACAGCAGCCATACGACGAATACCACAACGGCGCAGGCTACCACGCCGTTACATCTCCTTCACCCGTCGCTACTACTCCCTACCAAACCCAAACCCACCAACAATCCCACGGTACATACAACGCCATGCCATCCGCATACTCACCACCGACCGAGCACCCGCCCGCGCTAGCGTCGGGAGGTGGTTTCCACCGTCAACCATCGTTCGGGTCTAGTCAGTACCCGCCCACGTATACATCGCATCCGGCATCCCCGCCCCCGCCGTTCCAGTCTACGGCGGGCTCGGAGTATGGTGGACATGGCCATGAGTATGGGGTTGCGGAGTCGGGACGTGATCAGAGGCCGCCGAGTTTGTTGCAGAGTGGGAGGAGGCCGGTGCCGGGGACGTTTAGGGATGTTTGATGGATGAAGGATGGATCCTTGATTTAGTACTTTTCTTTTCGAAACTTTTGGTTTCTTCCTTGCCTGTATTGGGTTTGGATTTTTTTTCTTCTTTTCTTCTTTGCGCTTGTTCCGATCCTTGTGGTGTTGGATTTGGATTTCATGAGAGGGCATTTTTGATACCATGATTGTCTTGCCTTTTTTTCCCCTTGTATTTCATCTGCTTTGTTTTATCGTCATGGCCATTCTTTCTTGTACGACTGTCAAGGTGGACCCGGAGTCATTTACATTTATCCTCTTGTTTTGTGTCTGTCTGTTGTATCTCCGAGGTCGGGATATCGCATGTATATGATTTCACTCAAGCTCTGTGAGAACTCTTAGATATTTAGGTGAAAAAATCAATCTTTTGTTAAATGGAAACCACTACACTTTCCAGTTCAAGTACCGTTCAGTGCCTGCAAGATAATGTTTAGAAAGTAGGATGGTGATAGTGATAAAGCTCGAACAAGTACTCATTGACATTGTTTCGTTTTGGTATATTGTACAATTACCACTCAACACCCCGAGCTCGCTCGCTCTTCACTTCATAAGACAGACAGGATAGTCCACATAATCCCGTCTCTCGATCTCCTTCGAACCTGAGCAAGGTCCGTCCACAACACTCCCACGATATTCCCACTCAACCCAGGTATTCCTACTCCAGCGAGAAATCATACGTTTTAAACGCCTCCTTAAACGCATTCGCATCAGCCTCCTCCTCGGCCTGCGACTGTGTCGCATCCTTCCAATTCATCCGCTCATCCAACTGCAGCAATTTCGCCATAACGCGACGGCCGAATTGCAGGTCGAATTGGAAATCGGGGTTCAACTCTAGTGTCATGACCTTCTCTGTGCCGGGAGGCTGAGACTTGCTTGTATCGGCGTTGTCATTGGACTTCTCCTCCTTCTCTTTCTTTTCTTCTTCGCTGTCTTCTTCACTGGGACTCCAGATCGATACGCGGAAGTAATCGCCTCGCTCGGTTTGTTCGCTTCCGCTTTCGGTTTCACCGTCAGCGGCACTGTCGGACTGTGCGATGGCGCGACTTGAGAATCGGGGGTATTTTAGATTATCGGCTTCGACTTGAAAGGCGAGTTCGACTAGGTCGTCTTTGATGATGTCCATTGGCACGGGGAGGAATTGCCAGTGCGTGTGGATACCGCCAGCGCGGCTTACTTCCCAGGTTACAGCGCCGAGTTGTCCGGATGAGCGGTCGCTGACCATGTGGCGTAGCGCGGTGTTGAAGCGGACCATCTCGGTGTATGTGCTTGAGCGAGTAGCCGGATCGGAAATCATGCCCAGGGTTGGACTGTGCTCGAAAGGGATGATGAGAATGTGACCCGGGAACCCGAGAGACGGAAAGAAATTGGCCGGGGGCAGAGGGCCCTTGGCGATTGTGAGGTAGCTTTGGTCGCCGATAGATGTGATGAGATGCGTGGCGATGTTGGGGTTGGACAGACAGAAGAAACATCTGTCTGGTCCTGGGGGTGGTTCTCGCTGCTGACGCTTTCCGCGGTGCTGACCATAGGAATTGTCACGGTGGCTGTCGTGCGTGGCGAAGCGTTGGAATGACTCCTTTTGACTGGGGAGGTTCTTACGCTTGGCTTGGGGTGCTGAGAGGGGGGAGGCGGTTACGCCGGCGGGGATGGTGAGAGGGGCTGTGGCGGAGAGGTCCAGCGAAAAGGCGTAGAGGGCTTTTTGCTTAGAGTCAAATGATGCCAGGGAGATGAAGCGGGTTATTGGCTTAGTATCGGGATTGTCTTCGGTTGGCATGTGGAAGAAGGGCTCGCGCTCGTAGAAGAACGAGTCGGATGAGGAGAAATGGTATCGAGGTCTGAGTGTGGAGCACACATCCGAAATAATCTGGACTTCAGACGACTTCGAATTGTAGTCTTCCGGAACAGCGGCTTTGGAGCCAAAGCGGATATCCTTGGGCCACTGATTCGTGATCAAGATGTCCGCGTTGTGCATGCCATAGAGAGCGCGAGCATCAGACTCGCTGTATGTTGATTGGAACCTTCCACTGGCATTGGTTTCGGGCTTGGATTTTGATGATCCAGATTGCTCTAATTGGCCTCCCAGAGCGGCAATGCGAATGCCCTCAGCCGTCTTGAGGATGCCTCGTTTGCCGAGGAAGTAAAGATTGGGGCAGACTTCATCGTCGGCCTCAATCTTCTCCACTATCCGAGTGGGGAGCGGGCGACTTCCCACAGTGAAGTACGTGGTCAGAGGGACATGGATGTTTCCCTGAAGAAGGGCTGAGATCTCGTTTAGCTCAGCTTCTGTGGAGCAGTCGCCAAAGAGGTTGCCGACAATGATTGCAAACGCGAAATTCTGTTTCGTATTCAACTTTGCCAATTTGGTAAACACTGCCTGGAGCTGGCAGTTGGGGCTACCAATGACGATACTATTTTCGAGGTCAGTTCATTCGCTCTCACTGGGCTATGGAAAGTCTCACATCTTTGAAGCCATGCTTAGGGAATAAAGAGCCGCGCTCTAGTCCGAGCGCTAGCCTGGGATTCACACCACAGGTCTTGCACAAAGCAGCCAAATGAACTTCTACTATTTTGATGAAGATACGTTAATCGGGTTGCAGCGGTCGTGATAGTTGCTCAAAGCAGAAATGATATTGAAGCTGCAAGGATGCGGCGCTCTTCTGGAAAACGGGAGCTCGGGCCACCCCGTGACCACGCTAGCCTGACTTGGGCTAGCGTGATGCTGCGAGTCTCCCTGGCGGAACAAAGTGGAGCCGGATACCGTTCAACTTTTTTTGTATTCGATGCGGGTTGAGAAAAAGTTCCCCGAGTATCATTCTCGTCAGCAGCGCTACCTGTCGCATTCATCAAGATGGTAGCGCAAGGCTCACGAGCCAAGCCCACCAGGCGCTTAAAAGGTGGCACCGAAACCACCAAAACACATCGATTCGAGGGCTTCTCATCACGCATCGCAAAGCTCAAAATCGATCCGATCCACCGAGTGCGCCGGGCGAGCTTTGGTGAAGATGATGGCGAAACCACCTCTTATTTCCGGTCGGCCCTCGACCACTGGGTTGACATGAACCTGTCAGACAATTTTACGCAATTTACCCGTCGTGTCAATGCCCTTTCCGAGAGTCTCGCCCAGATTGTATACCATGAAGAGAAGATTATGGCCTTGCTGGTGGAATTCATTGAGAAACGAGACCAGAACTCTCTAGAGCCACTGCTGAGTCTGCTGGCACAATTTGCCAGAGATCTAGGAGTCCGCTTTGAGAAGCACTTTGCTACTTCCGTCACGTTGGTCGCCTCTGTGGCCGCTACACATCCCGATGTCGAAGTCGTGGAGTGGAGCTTTACCTGTCTTGCATGGATCTTCAAGTTCCTTTCACGCTTGCTGGTCCCCGATCTACGCCAACTACTGTCGATTATGACTCCTTATCTCGGAAAGGAGCGACAAAAGCCCTTCGTTGCTCGATTCGCCGCCGAGTCGATGTCCTTCCTGATCCGCAAAGCCGGCCTCGTCTACTACAAAAACAAGACGCCACTCGAGAACGCCGTCTCCTTCCTCTTCGAAGATATCATCAAAACCGCCGATGAGGGAAAGAGCATCGACTCATACAAGGAAGGTCTGATGGTCATGTTTGCGGATGCCATCAAGGGTGTCAACCATGGTCTCCACTCTAATGGAGTCGACGTCCTCCGTTGTGTCTTGGATCAAGTACCTCCAACAACTGCAAACAACCGAGTGCCTGCAGAGGTCGCCGCTGGAGTCGTGATCAATCTCATTCACCACACTACTCCCGAGACGTTCGGACCTATCATTGACACCGTCAAGGAGTACATCGAAATTCGCTCCAAGGATGGTCAAAATCCTAACTTCCCACAGTGCTGCCGCTTGATCTTCGTTTGTGTGGCAACTCGTAAGGCCTCTAGGATTAGAGATTGGAAGACCGTTCATCAAATACTTGTCTCGCTCCTCAAACAGGCCGCGGCAAGCCCTGATGATCATTCGGATGCAATTCCCCAGCTACTTGGAGCTGTTGCATATGCTCTTCAGTTGTCGCCAATGGACGAGATGCTGCCGTTTATACGGTCCTTCATGGATCTGGTATCGACCGGGCCGCTTGCCAAGTACTTCCTCTTCTTCTGTACCACATTTTCGGAGTGGGGCTCTGAGCGCTTCCAGAGTTTACTGGTGCCTTACTTCCAGAAGTTCATGAACTCTTCCTGGAAGGAGCATGAATTCGAGATGTGCTTGGCTCTTCTCAAACTCCAAGAGACTGGTTGCATCACACCTGAGGTCTCAAGGCCAGGTTATGTGTCCTGTCCTGATGGCCTGAAGACCCGCATCTACGACTCTTTGGTTTATCCTGCCAAGGATCAAACTATTCTGAATGCTCTGGTGAAACTTCCTAAGGCGATCTCCCTATTTGCAGACCCTGCTACACTGTCGAAAATTGTCAAGAAACTGCACGATAACATTCTGTCTGCGATGAGAGATGCTGCCTCCGAGACGGATAGCGAGAAGATTGATGGGTTTACCTTCTATCTTGGACAAGGATTCAAGACCTATGTCGAGCTGGCAAAAGAGGCTGGGCAGCTTGACTCGAGTCTCTGGCAGCATATTCTCGCTGCCTCCACCAAGTTCTCCCGTCTACCCCTCTTCCTTGAAGGAGTTCTTGCTTTCATGTGTGCTGTGCAGAGGCAAGAATCGGAGCCCGAAACTTCTTCAGTGGATGAGTTTGCTGCCAATCTCATTCTCAATTTGGCCGGCCCATCTCATCGACTGAGGTTCATTTCTCTACAAATTCTCCAGCAACTGATTGTTCAATTTGCCAAAGAAGACCACTCGGCAGTCGCGCTGGCCATCGAGGTGGAAGAAACCCCCCTTACTTTGCAGAGTGCGAGAACTGTCCAGATGCACGTTCGTAAGCTGGCGCTTCTCTACCCGCAAATCGCTTCTCACAAGTGGATGGCCACTTTGATTCCATACTTTTGCTTCGGTCTGTTCTCGAAGAAGCTAGCGCCCCTGTGGGATGACTCTGCTGCGGCTTTGAAAACTATCAGTGAACACCCGGAGGGAGAGAAGATTGTCTCGGATTTGTCTATCCAGTGGCTGCAGGAGCGGGACTCTGACGCCACTGGAGATGAGGAGCCAGAAGAGGACAAAGATACCAATTTTGTGGCCAATGATTATGAGTGTTTCAACGTCAACAACATCGAGCGCACTGTCGGTACCAGCTGGACCGTTGCTCAATCTCCATCGATCACCCTTTCCCAGCAATTCCATAAAGAACACAAGATTGCTGATCTTGTCCCTGCTTTGCCTCGAAGCCATGCTTTGCAGGTCCTGAATGCTGCCCCCAACGTTGCTGAGAAGCGCTCTCGCCAAATTATCCCCCTGTTCCTGTCCTGGGCTCTTCGTGATGATCAGGATGACGCTCCTGGACTGGAGGCTAAGACTGAAGCTGACGACTCAGAGGCGCCAGTTCGATGGGGATTCAAGGACCGTTTGTCTATGCTTGCCTTGTTCGGTCAATTTGTCAACCCCAAGGTTCTTTACAGGGCTGGAGAAGTCCACGAAGCCATTATGGGTCTCCTTTGCCACGGTAACTCGGAGATTCAGAAGGCTGCTCTCAAAGCTCTCTTTACCTGGAAGAATGCTCATGTCAACCCCTACCAAGAGAACTTGCTCAACATTCTGGATGAGTCAAGATTCAAGGACGAGCTGATGGTCTTTGTTCGTGTTGGTGGTGAGGACAGCTTGATCGAGCAGGAACACCGTCCTGTTCTGATGCCAGTGCTTCTTCGATTGCTTTATGGTCGCATGATCTCCAAGGCTGGTGCTAGCTCCAGCCAAGCAGGTCAATCTGGCCGCCGCAAGACCATTCTGCGTACCCTGTCGCATCTTTCCGAGGAGGACTTCAAACTTTTCATCAACATCTCATTCGGCCCCCTTGCTGAAGTGGCGATTGCCAACGACGCAGAGAATGATGAGAAGGCTTTCATGGAGGAGTTGACAAGCCCAAGGAGACAGCTTGGTCTGCTCAAAATGATCGACACCGTTTTCGACACCCTGCAGAGTCGCATGGCCTCCTATACCACACAGGCTATGAATGTGATCATCTACTGTTTGGTGCGAGCATGCCGATCTCTCTACGACGAGAAGAGCGCCCTTTATGTTGATCGCCAGGACGAGCGCATGCTATCTATGTTCCAGAACATTCGCCAATCATGTATCCGATGCCTGAGCTTGGTATTCTCCGTCTCAACCGATCGGGATTGGACTTCATACGTAGAGATCATCTTCCGTGAGCTCATCGACAACAGATTGGAGCAGTTCCCCATCGAGACCGCGCAGGGTGTTTCTGGCCTGCTTCGGCTGTTCCACACTTGGGCTTCTGCCCCTCGGTCAACCTTTTATCTGGTGAACCATAACAAGGACGTTCTGACCAAGGTTATTGACGTCCTTGCCGTTGAATCCGCTCGCGATGAGGTCAAGATCTTCGTGTTGGACGAAGTTCTTGTGCCCTTGGTCAAGTTGGCTAGCGGTATAAAGCTCAAGGATGATGACGAAGATGAGGCTATGCCAGATTTCCCACCGGAGCAGATACGCTCCGAGGTTCTTTCCCCTTACCTTGAGCATGCCCTCTCCCATCTCGGTCGCCTTCTGAAGAGAGGTCCCTCGAAGCCTGTTCTGTTCTCAGGTGTCACTGCTCTGTCTCTTACCGCTCCTTGTGTCGAGTCTTCTGGCGAGACATCTTCTCTTATCAGCATCGCAACGTACCTGCTTCGTCAGCCCCCAGACCGTGTCAACCCCAAGACCAAGTCTGGCCTCTTGCGAATTCTGGAGCACTTCCTTCCTCTGTACAGCCCCGAGGAGAATGCCGAGCTCTCCCAGCAAGTCTTTGAGGCTGTGTCATCCATGTTTGACTACTTCAAGGATGACGCGAACAGAGAGGTCTTGGCGAGAGTTTTCACTGCCCTTGCTTCCCACGATCAAGAGCTCAGCGAAGTCGCTGAACTCTGCGCTGATCTGAATTCTCGTTCAGCCAAGAGGCTTGGACCTGACTACGAGCGTCGCCTTCAGGCTTTCAGAAAGATCAACGAGGAGATGTCTCAAACTCTGAATGCCAAGCAGTGGAGGCCACTTCTGTTCAACATGCTCTTCCACGTCAAGGATGAAGAGGAACTCGCCATCAGATCCAGCGCCTCTTTCGGTCTGAAGCGTTTCATCGAGAGATCAGCGACCGAAGCTGGCGACGATGCCTTCGAGGCTCTTGTCAATGATGTTCTTATCTCTTCGTTGAAGTATGGCATTCGCCAGAAGTCCGAGTTGATCCGTTCTGAGATTGTTGCCGTTCTCGGTTACTTCGTCAAGCTCAACCCCACCAGACCCTCCGTGCAGGATATGCATGTTCTTCTTGTGGGTGATGATGACGAGGCGTCCTTCTTCACCAATATCCTCCACATTCAGCAGCACCGTCGGCTGCGCGCTTTGCGTCGACTTTCTGCAGAGGCTGCAAAGGGAAATATCGAGTCCACCAATCTGGGCACTATTTTCTTACCGCTCGTTGAGCATTTCGCTTTCGATGCAGCTGAGGATGAGAGTGGTCACAATCTGATTGCCGAGGCTGTCGCCACCATTGGATCACTGGCGGAGTGGCTGGATTGGAGTCAGTTCCGTGCCAACTTCCGAAGATACCGCAGCTACATGCAGAGTAAACCTGAGATGGAGAAGAACATCCTCAGACTCTTGGGTCGGATGTCGGATGCTCTGTCTAGCGCGATGGATCAGAAGAAGACGACCACTAGTGATGAGATCAATGGCGATGTCGCCGGTGATGCCATTGCCGATGCCATTGCTGATGCTGATGTCGATGCCGACAAGATGGAAGTGTCCGATTTGACCTATTGCAGGCTCACAAAGACCCTACCATCCGATGAAAAGGTCTCGTCAGAATTGACAACCAACTTCATCCCCTTCTTGACCAATTTCATTCATCACAAGCAGGAGACTGAGATGAGTCTTCGTCTGCCCGCCGCGGTCACGACAATCAAGTTGCTCAAGATTCTTCCTGAGCAGGAGTTGGCTATCCGTCTCCCCGGTGTCCTTCTCGACGTCTGCAGTACCCTGAAGAGTAAAGCTCAGGATTCTCGTGATACTGCACGGAAGACGTTGAATGATATTGCCCTCTTGCTCGGCCCGGTCTACTTTGGCTACATCTTGAAAGAGCTGCGTAACACTCTTCTTCGTGGTTATCAGCTTCACGTCCTGTCCTTCACCGTTCACTCTATGCTTGTCTTTACTACGGACCATTTCAACCAAGGTGACCTGGACTATTGTTTGGAAGACCTGGTTGCCGTTGTCATGGATGACACTTTCGGTACCGTTGGTCAGGAGAAGGATGCCGAGGACTATGTCAGCAAGATGAAGGAGGTCAAGAGTAACAAGAGCTACGATTCCATGGAACTTCTTGCTAAGAATGCTACAATCCGCCATCTGGCAAGCCTTGTCCGCCCGCTCCAATCACTGCTGCGGGAGAAGCTCAACTCCAACATTGTCAAGAAACTTGATGAGCTCATGCGACGAATCGGCATTGGTCTCCTAAGAAACCCCCGTGCTGAAAGCCGTGAGATCCTTGTGTTCTGCTACGAAATCATTAAGGAGTCTTACCAGGAAAAGGCCCCAGCTACTGCTCGGGCCAATGCGCGGTCAGAGAGGGAGGAACGTTTCCTGGTCAGGTTGCAAGGAGGCAAGCGAGGCGAGAAACGTGGCACAACATCTTCCCACGTTTACAAGCTGACTCGCTTTGCGCTTGACATTCTGCGCGCCATTTTGAACAAGTTTGGCTCGCTCTTGACCGCAGCCAACCTCTCTGGATTCCTGCCTATCATTGGTGATGCACTTGTGCAAGGCCAGGAAGAAGTCAAGGTCTCTGCTATGCGTCTGCTTTCTACTATTATCAAGCTCCCGATTGCCGAGATTGATAACAACTCTCACGTGTACCTCACCGAGGCCGTGAAGATGATCAAGGAGTCGACAAGCACCAACTCCGAGGCTTCACAGGCTTCGCTGAAGCTGATTTCTTCGATGATTCGCGAGCGAAAGAGCACCAAGCTCCGTGATGGACATCTTGCATATCTTCTCCAGCGCCTGACAGCCGATATCGAGGAACCTGACCGTCAAGGTGTGACGTTTAACTTCATTCGGGCGGTCATGTCGCGCAAGTTCGTTGTTCCTGAGATGTACGAGCTGGTGGATAACATTGCAACCATGATGGTTACCAACCAGACTCGCTCTGCACGCGATCTGGCTCGGGGTACTTACATCCACTTCCTCATCGAGTACCCGCAAGCCAAGAGCCGGTGGGCCAAACAGCTTGGATTCCTCGCCAAGAACTTGGACTATAAGCACCAGGAAGGTCGGCAATCGGTATTGGAAGCAATTCATCTGCTCCTGTCAAAGACCGGCGAGGAGATGGCTCAGGATATCGTCAGCACATTCTTCTTGCCCGTTGTCCTCGCCATGGCCAATGACGACTCGTCAGAGTGCCGTGAAATGGCGGGTGCATTGCTGGGACAATTCTTCAGCCGAGCAGACAGGGAAAATATGAAGACTATTCTCACTCCCCTTCATTCTTGGTTGGAGCAGACCGACAACATGGCTTTGGGTAGTATCGGCTTGCAGGCCATGCGGATCTACTTTGAGGCCGAAGAGACCGAAAAGGAGAAGGAAGGACGCTTTGTCACCAGCATTCTCCCAGACTTGATGCAGTCCGTCCTCGAGGATCAGGAAGGCGAAAACTGGGAGACTCTCTACTTCGCATTGCAGCTTTTCACCAAGCTTTGCAAGACGAACCCAGCTCTTGGCCTGAGCGATGGCTGTGCCTCCATTTGGGCCGCCGTTCAAGAATCGCTTTTCTACACTCACGCCTGGGTCAAGACCTGCGCCGCAAACCTCATCGGTATGTGGCTGGCTGATGTGGCGAAGACACATGCTGCCACCGGCTACAGCGAGATTCCCTTGCCCTGCAGCTCTGGACTCGTCCTGGACAGGGACTCGATGCTCAAGCTGCTCCGAGCTAGTCTGCGGTCTCTTCGCACTCCAGGTATTTCCGAAGAACTGGCCATGCAGAGTGTCCGCAACCTGGTCTTCCTTGGTCGATGCTGTGCGCAGAACGGTCTCGAGTTCCAGAAGACCGCAGCCGAGGAGGCCGAGGAAGCCGAGTCCGAAGCTGAAGATGAGGACGAGGATGAGGATGCCGGAAGCCAAGTCAATGGCGAAGACAACAAGACAAACGGCACTCAGTCAAAGCAATCTGCCATTCGCTACATCTTCTCGCAAATCTCGTCACTCTTGCGCCGGGAGGTTATCTCAACCAGGCCCAATGTTCTCGTCCCGAAGACTGCTTCCATCGCTCTCCTGGCCGCCCTCATTCGCCACCTCGATGCCGAGCAGATTCTCCCATCCCTGCCGGTCATTCTCCTACCGCTGCAGCACTTGACTGACGCATCTATTCCCGCGCCCCGCTCCTCGGATGAGACTTTCCAAAACACATACAAGGCTCTCGTCGCGAACTGCCACGAAGTCTTGGACTCGCTGCAGAAGAAGTTCGGCACCACCGAGTACATCGCCGAGATGACCAAGGTCCAAAATCAAATCAAGGAACGTCGTGAAGGCCGCCGTGCCAAGCGTCGCATTGAGGCTGTCGCTGATCCTGAGCGATTCGAGCGTGATAAGAGGAGGAAGAATGAGCGGAAGAGAGTTAAGCGCCACGAGAAGGGCTTGGAGCACCGCGGTAAGAGACGCGGGTGGTAAAAAGGAAGGAAGTGGCTTTGCGTGTTGCATTTTAGGATCACGATTTGGTTTCGCCGGCATTCAAAAAGTATGGCGTTTAGAGGCATTGGGTTATTTTGAGTATATACCTGGAACAATTCATTCATGTTGTACAGATTTTTACAGTTCAATTTAAGATGCAATCCCACTAAGAGCTCTACGAGACATAGTTTTGACCTCGCAGCTAGGAAGTAGTTGTATGGAATATGACCGACCCGCGACTTCTGTCTACATATACTATACTTGAGTATTGCTTCCATTCACATGGCGTTAACAGTCAGATAGATACTGAGTAATGTACAGCAGACCAGATCAAGACTTTCGCCCAACTACAACATAAACATCATAGCAAAACCAACAATGGGTAGTACGAAGGTCTTCCAGCATCCCTTCTTTCAAATCTGCAATCTCCTCTTCAGATTGTATATCCTCCAATTTGTGTAATTTGAGAGCAGCTGTAAGACAATGCGCAATTGCAGTAGCCACTGAGAGGTTAAGATTATCCCTAACCTCGGGGTTCGTGAGAGTAAAGATCTGCTCTTCACAAGCGTCCAATCCGCTTTTCTGGAAGATGCCATGCAGGGCCGCGATACTGGGCTTGGTCAATCATCTGAATCGTTCCATATTGGGGAGGTGACGCTTACTTTGGTGTCTTTCCAAGCGCATTCATAGTCTTCCGGAATAAGTCCATGCCACGATTGGCGTTCACAGGATTGGCGCCCTCAGGCGCCTTCACGATGCACTCGTGGGCTGCGCAATCAACCCATTGCAAATGACCACCGGGGCCTATCGATTTGTCAGATAAGATGTTCAATCAAGGCTCACGGGTCTCGTTGCATACGCAGTAGAGTCATCAAATTCTGGACCGCGGGCTCCCATTCGTTAGAGGACAGTGCGACCACCATCACTCGAACATTGACAACATCGTATTTCCCGATGAACTGCTCTGGGAACGGCTGAAGGAAGTTCTGGAGATAGAAGGTGATATTCTCTGGCAGGCTCGATTTATCGGGAAGTAGAGCATCGGAGATGTCAAATCCGTCGAGTTGACAGGAAGATGGAAGGACATTTGCGAGTTCTTGTAGCCAGATACTTGATATGCAGGTTTAGCAATTGCCTCAAATAAGAAGGGACTAGCTCATAGGCTCGCGACTACACTCACCCAGTGCCTGTCCCGACATCTGCGATGCGCATATGATCATGTTGTGTAATGGCAGGATGCAACAGGTACCCGATATTGGCCTGCCACGCCTTGAATTGCACTTCTAATCTATTATCTTGTTTTAGACAAATGTATCATTCAGACTTGGGTTGTAGGGTAGTTGGATGTAGACTTACCTCTCTTTTTCGACTGCATTCCGAATCAGCAAGTACTCGCCCGGGGAGTTGGCCGAGTTTGACATTGTTTTTAGTTCTCACTATACAGGGCTGTACGAAATAAGGAATTGGGATAAAGTAGTGAATTCTTTGGCAATGGACGGCTTATTAGCTGTTGGATTCTACACTCGAGCCTGATTAATTCAGCTGACGCTAGTCGAGATGGTTAAGGCCTCCCGAGTCCCACCCCCAGCCGCGTGTTAGTCTCCTAGTCACACTAACAAAGTCTAGTTACAGATTTCTCGGCTATTACAGAGAGCAAGGCTGGGAAGTAAGCAGAAGCGGCTGAGCTAGCCTGGGCAGCAAGTGCCGAACGTTACGCCCGTATGACAGCCGGAGAAGGAGAATCATGCAACGTGAATCATTAACTCAATCTCTTTTCAACGTCGTTTCTAGATCACGATATATACATCTAGGCTCACACATAATGTTACTCAAACCCTCAGTCCGTTTGTCACTGGTAATTTCTTCTAAGAACGATCTTCTTTCTCCATAGCCATCTTCCTTAGCGCCCGAATGGTTCCCTGGACAGAAGACACCGCTATCTTCATATGATCACTTTCAGCTTTCTCAGCCTCGGGCGTCCCGGGCTCAATCCCAGGCAGGTTCCAATCGTAGGTAAACGTGAGAAATAAGGTCTTATCAGGTCCCTCGGAAATGATGTTTTGTACGATAGATCCTCCAGGTAGCGTGAAATAAGTCTACTTCCGAATTAGGTAACCTGATCGGTGACCCATCAACGCCCTTTCGGAGCACTTACTTTGACAGGTTCATCCAGCCTGCATTCCTCCCTGACCCATTTTCCGGCCATAGGAGATTCATGAAGGTCAGCTGAAACATGGGCCTCTCTCACGATGACGTTGCCGTTCTGACGTTCTTCTATGACTCGTGAATCGTCGAAAGATGGTATGAACAGTTCAGGACGTCGACCTTTTAATCTCAGTCCATTCCAGATGTCTTCTCGGGTCAGGATTGGACCGTCTGAATTATTGCCGTTGACTGGCTCGGTATATGCGATATGCAAGGTAAGCATCTTGATGATTGGTTCGTAGACAATGAACTGACTGAAGTAAAAGTCCCGATAAGCGGGGTCAAGCAGAAATATATAGTCCCATTTGGGGAGCATCACGTCACGGACAATTCGGTATTTTGTTGAAAAGAGCGATCAAACCCGACATAGGCCGAGTGCCGACTACATATATCGCGTGCTGTCGTATAGAATTTATGCTACTCATGAGGTAGAATCAGGTTAATCAGGCAGGGCCTCATGTTATCTTCAGAGGAGAGGGCTGAGATGGTTCATACAGTACGCCGCCGTTCAGGTGGAATTCTATGGTATTGTATCCATGCGGACCTTGATCGCATTTTACGGATCATTGGGAAGAAAGCTAGAGCTCGATATTATCTACTATTATTTACTACTGAGTGCCAATAAATTGCACATTTGTATCATTTACAAGTGACAATTGACATGATACACAGCCTTAGGGATACGTCATCGATTCTTGTCCCACGCGATGCCCAGAGTTCACCAGCTGAATTCCGTAGTGGAGTCAAGGAAGAAATTTCATACCCACTTAGGTGGGCCCATTACGGGTCTTCTTACGATATACCGAGATGATTCAACCAATCAGAACCCTTCATTTACCTGCAGACTTTTTTGACTTCATGTTGCACATTCCGGACGTCCTTCCATCATCCGGCACTGCTTGGCCTACTGGTCACAGCATAGGATACGGCCGGCTGGCCCAATGGCAAGGCGCTTGACTACGAATCAAGAGATTGCAGGTTCGACCCCTGCGTCGGTCAAATTTTTGCTGTTTTTTGGACGTTCAAGGGGTGATTTTGAAAGCTGGAAGTGGGTAGGGGTGATATGCTTCCTGTATGGGAAGAGTTTGAACCTGGAGACAAGGCAGGAGACGACTTGTGTTTTGAGAAAAAAATAAACTTTAGGCCTGTGTAACCACTCATAAGTTTCAGTGGGTTGGTTGATACCTCCATTATCTATCTTACATTCGTAGAATAAGTAGAATGGACTGAAGGAGTAGAATCTGTTCATATGGTGTTGTGAATTCCTTTTATTGGATCCATCGGAGGACTTTCTTATTCAAGCAGTGTATGTAGTTGGTATTTTGCCTAGAAAGGCATGTTCTATTGTACAGTATAAGCTATAATACATGGTCATGAAATGTCCGACAGATGAAAGCATCGCCCTCTATATGCCATGCAGATTAATATCCTTTTTTGTTCCTCATCGATGCCAGGAGCCCGCCATGCCAAGAGTGGGGAGTAGTGATATAGAACCATCGCTTCCAGCACAAAGAAGAACCCGAGTCAATCGGGTCTGTCCTATGCGCTAGAGACGATCAAATAGGTATGACACCAAGAGCCTCTCAAGAGGTCTTTTCGCTGGAGGAGTCCAGCAGCTGCTTTCCATCTAGACCGAAGCTCTTGACAGTGCCGTCCTCCCAGAACTCCAAGTCGCCATCGGTGTGTCCATGAGTCAGGGCCTGGCCCTTCTCCTTCAAAAGGTCTTCAAGTGTAGTCCTCTTATCGAAAAAGATTCCCAAATGATCACTCATAACATGGCGGTTGTCGCACGAGGGACACTGGATAAGGACTGTTCCGCGGTGATAGCCCTGCTTCGACATGCGATGTGAGGAGCGCTCACCACATGGCTTGCAGGTGAAGACGATTTGATAGGCCTCCTCGTTCTTGCGACGCTCTTCATTTCTCTTCTTGCGATCGGCATCGGTCTCGGTCCTGTCGCTGGGATCCTCGGTCAGAGGTCGTGAAGATGAGGAGTTTTGTCGACATGTGGGAGGAAGGATGCGCCGGGAGTGGGAGAGAATAGGCGAGGATGTGACGCGACGAGGATAAGTGATCTGAGATGAGAAGAGACGCAATGAAGAAGGTGTACGTGTGGTAGTGAGTGTTGTGGTCTGCGCGAGGAGGGATCGAAGTGGCCGGAGGCCCTGTGGCGTAAAAGGACGCATATTGAACGTAGTTCTTGGTACTAAAGTGAGCGACAGTTGAAGCCAAACAGAATTATAAGAAGACTGTTCTGCTGTGACTGAACAAGCGTTCTTTCTCCCAAGACTCAACTTTCGAGGAAGATCAAACATCCGCACCCGTCGACGGCCAGCGCCTCTTAAAAGGCGGAGCGGGCCCGGAATAACTATCTTCCTCTCTACTCCTCCGCGGAGAGGGACACAGCTTGCACTTATCAACTATGGTAAAGACCTGACTGGGTTCTCGAATTTCACTTGTCAAGGGCCCTTCGCAATCCTCATACTGTCATCATGGCGGCTATGAGAGCTCGACACAAGATTCGCGCTCCTCGACGGGTACGTGTGGTTGAGGTTTGAGACATTCATGAAGCTTAGTATTGACAATGACCACAGGTTGCAACTGCGCCGACAGAGGATTTCGATACTCTCTGGGGTGTACTCTCGTCTTCACTCATAGAAATCCATACGAAAAATGCCTCGACACTGTCATTCGAAGAACTCTACCGGAATGCATACAGGATGGTGTTGATGATGCGGGGTGATGACCTGTACGAACGGGTCAAGTCCCTCGAAGAGAATTGGCTGCGGGACCATGTTCGAAAGCAGGTCACAGACTCTATTCTACCGATTCTCGTGCGGGCACAAAATCCCCAGAGTATCACGGATGTCCAGGACCAGTCGAACGAGAGGCGCGCTGCGGGGGAACGGTTTTTAGCAGTCTTGAAAGAGGCCTGGTCAGACCATCTGCTCTGCATGGGCATGATCACGGATGTCCTGATGTACATGGTACGGAATTCCAGAGGGGGTGTAGCGTCGAATACTTCCAACTCACTCCTACAGGACCGGATTATCTCCGCAGACCGAACCAAACCCTCCATCCTCGTCGTCTCCATGATCCTTTTTCGCAATCACGTCCTCCGAGCACCCGTTCGTCCCGATTCCGATATCACGGTTGCTCACGTCTTCGAATCTACAGTGCTCTTCATGATACAGCTAGAACGAGCCGGCCATATCATCGATCGACCATTGATCCGGAATTGCATGTACATGTTGGAAGGCCTTTATGAGACAGTCGCAGAAGAGGAGAGCTCCAATTTGTATCTCACTACTTTTGAACCGGCGTTCTTGAGTACCAGCCGGGACTTTTACAAGGAAGAGGGAGCCCGGTTATTGGAAGTTGGGGATGCTGCTACTTTCTGTCGCATTGCCTCGCAGCGCATTGCCGAGGAATCAGAACGGTGTCGCTACACTCTTGTCACCGCCACCGAGCCGAAGGTTGGCGAAGTATTGAATAACGAGCTAATCCGCAAGAACATCGAGGAAGTGGTCCGTCTGGAAGGAACAGGAGTTAGGCACATGCTTGACCAGAACCAGCTTGATGGGCTGCGAATTGTCTACACGCTTAATGCCAGAGTGGATGAGAAGAAGAGCGCACTCACCGGGGAGGTGAGCAAGCGAATTGTCGAACTGGGCTCTGAAATCAACGCATCGTCCATCGCTCCACCACAAGCACCGTCTGCCACCGAAAAAGACCCTGGCGGAGACAAAAAGGAGAAGGCCAAGGAGAAAGAAAAGGCCGTCAATCCACAGACTGCGTCAGCGATCAAGTGGGTGGACGATATCCTGGCTCTCAAGCGACAATTCGACCAGATCTGGGAGAAATGTTTCCAGTCGGACCAAAACCTTCACAAGTCAATTGAAGACAGCTTCGAGGATTTCATCAACAGGAACACTCGGAGCTCAGAATACCTCTCCCTCTTCTTTGACGAGAATCTCAAAAAGGGAATCAAGGGCAAGACGGAGGACGAGGTCGACGCCCTTCTCGACAATGGTATCACGCTCCTACGATACATCAAGGACAAGGATCTGTTCGAAACATACTACAAGAAGCACCTCGCGCGCCGACTGTTGATGAAACGGTCTGCAAGCATGGACGCGGAACGGCAAATGATTTCCAAGATGAAGATGGAGGTCGGCAACCAGTTCACTCAGCGTATCGAGGCTATGTTCAAGGATATGACGGTTTCGGAGGATCTGTCGGTAAATTACAAGGAGCATATTGCCCGCAGTGCCGATCCAGATCAGAAGCGTATCGATTTGGATATCCACATTCTCACCAGCACGATGTGGCCGATGGATGCCATGGTCAAGGCCAGAGACGGCCAGGTACAGCTGCCCTGCATCTTCCCGCGCGAAGTCGACAATCTCAGGCAGAGCTTCGAAAAGTTCTACCTCGACAAGCACAGTGGTCGCAAGTTGTCTTGGCAAGCGAGTATGGGCTCGGCGGATATCCGAGCCACATTCCAGCGAAGCAACGGGAAAACGCAGCGCTTCGAGCTCAATGTTTCCACCTACATGATGGTCATCCTTCTTCTGTTCAATGACGTTCCGGATGGTGAATCTCTGACGTTCGAGGAGATCAAAGAACGCACTTGTATCCCCGAGTACGACCTGGTCCGCAATCTACAGTCACTGGCAGTAGCTCCGAAAACGCGAGTTCTGAAGAAAGAACCTATGAGCAAGGATGTTAAGCCGACGGATCGGTTCTTCTTTAATAATGACTTCCAGAGTCCGTTCGTGAAGGTGCGAATTGGTGTTGTTGCAGGTGGTGCGAATAAGGTTGAGAACCAGGATCAGCGCAAGGAGACCGAGAAGAAGATGAATGACGAGCGCGGTGGCAGTATCGAGGCTGCCATCGTCCGTATCATGAAGTAAGTTTGGCCAGACATACTACCAGAGAACTTGCATCTACTAACCACTGATATAGACAACGGAAGAAGCTTGGCCACACTGGCTTGATGAATGAGGTTCTCACCCAGCTTTCCTCTCGCTTTGTCCCCGATGTGAACATGGTCAAGAAGCGCATCGAGAGTCTAATTGATCGCGAGTATCTGGAGCGTCTGGAAGATGAACCAGCTACATATGGATACATCGCATAAGACAACACTGCCTCTCATGTGCGACTTGATTATGGTCTACTTCTCCTCCGGGTCTCATGGCCCCCCTTTGCTCAACGACGTTTATGACGTTCACGCATATCTGGTTTCCCGGCATGGCTGGCTTCTGTTTTTTTTTTTTTTGAACTCTCCTGGGTTTAGCGACTGGCGTCTCATGGCAAAGAGGATGAATCGAATGTGCATAGATGACAAGTCAGTCTTTTTTTGAGGAGTGCAACACAATACCATGTCTGCATTTGCTGTGTGGTACTCGGCAAGATGATTGATCATAGACAAAGTATTTCGTTTTTATGCACCTGTTCCAAGGCGTGCATATATGGCTATCATCGAGGTATGATGGGATATAAAGTATGAGAAATATAACAGTAAACACCAACGCCAGATAATGCCGCTACTCCAACCCAGCCTAACCAAGGTATCAACATTGGGAAGAAGATATAACAGAAAACCCAAGAAATCATCTTGCCACATCTCATATCCCCATCCATATCATATAAATCACAACAACTCCACCTCCCCCCTCTCCCAAGCCCTCCTAACTCCCTCCCACCTAACAACCCAAACATCCCCCATCCGCATCCTCACCCCTACCTCCTCAACTCCCCCATCCTCCCCATCCAACAAAACAGGCACCTCCGCACCGAGACACCGAACAAAACAAACCTCCTTGATCTCCGGCCCCTGCACCATACTCGTCCCACCAGCATTATCATCCAACCTTCTCAACTGCCTCGGAAACGCGCCCAAAAACGAGCCCCCATAGTGTCCGGCCAGTAGAGTCTGGTGTGCATGGACGAAGCTCGTTTCCGGTCCGGAGAGAGGCGTTGTATCTGTCAGCGACGAGATGTCCGGGACGGAGTCTTCGGGTGTGGTGTTTGGGCCTGTTTGGGATTGGGATTGGGATTGCGAGGAGGTGGAGAGGGGGTTTTTGTTTCGAGAGGCTAGTTGCACAAGGTAGTGCATGCTGTGTTTTGTGAGTTTTGCGAGGCGCGCGCGTAGTAGAGAGCGGATTATGTATTGGGTTCTAGCGAGGTCTGTTTGGAGGATTGAGAGGCGGAGGTTTAGGTTTGGATTGTGTTGTGCGTGGCTGTGTGATGTGTTGGACATGTCTGTGTCTGCGGATGAAGCGGCGAGGTCTTCGATTGTTTCGATCTGGAATGCCCATGCCCAGGTTATTAGTTCTCTTGATGACTCAATTGGAATTTCACATAGAGAAAGACAGTTTCTCTATGAAAGAGAGAGGAGATTGTAGTGTGGCCTACCTGAATGCGCACGCGATCCATCATTCGCTCCATTAATGGCGCTGGCCAGGGTAGAACCTCCGAGACGGCGCGTTCGGCGACCCAGAAGCGCGTTAATTGTTGGTGGTCGAGGGCGGCGGATTCCGGGCTTGCGCCGGGGCCGCGGTCGACCGAGGCGAGGATGTCGTCGATATCCATTGGTCTTGGACTGTAGTTGGAGAGCGTGTGCGACTGAGTGATACAAAAAAAGATGTGGAGGGGCGGAGATCGGAGGTGATCGCGGTGATGGGTGGAGTGGGCGGGTGTGCCTGGGGTACCTCAGGCTTACGTGACGATGGAGCTTATACCAGAAGATATCTGTCTAAGACAGCGACGGTTCTAGTGAGTAGTTTGAAATTTATTATTTCATAGTAAGAGCGTTGAACGTTTTTGGATATAGTCCGTTATAAGTCTCTAATGACGTATTGAATCGTTGCTAGGTAAGAGTTATACTAGATCTACACCCGCCTCGGCCCAACTACATACTGTATTTTGTTCTTTGATAGATACGAACCTCTTTATTCTGGCACGAATGGCTGTACATCCAAATTACGTACATGGAACACATGAAAAAGCGTCTAGACAAAGTGTTGTTGGTATCCCAGGTCCAGCCATTACTAGATCTACGAATTATCATCTAAATTCTTCTCTTGTCTTATTCAGCATAACTCGCAAATCTTGGGTATGTCATTAGAATGTAAAAAAGCTCAAAAATGTACCAAAGGCATCCAAATAATCCAAAAAAAAAGAGAAGAGCCGCCCTCATCGCCGACCATCAACAGTCCCGAAATGCGTATGCGTATCATAACCTCCACATATCAGACCTGCTTTCATCGAGATGGTCCAAACGATCAACCAAAGACAGACAGACAGGCATTAAAACCACACAGGGGATTCATAGTCCATCCCCCATATAGATTGGTAGGTAGGTAGGTATTCTTTGGCGTATCATGAAAACCAAAAAAAGATCAAAAACGCCGGAATCCTGAGGCTTTCGTTGCATGGTGATTAAAGCAAAGTAGAAAGAAAGACCAGAGCAGAGCAGATAGACCAAAGCAAGATGGAATCGCGATAGCTAGCTGGCGGAGCCGCCAGCCTCCCGTCTCGCGGGCTGACTCTCGATTCAAATTCAATTGACTCGAAGCAGCGAAAGACGAGACAGGAATGCAGAATGTACTGTAGCGCGCCCGCTAACCCAATCCACCCTTTTCATTTCCCCCACGGGAAATAGAAACTTTTCAAGCCTTCGCAGGAGGCGGGCCAGGAGGAGGCGCGTACTCGCGAGCATCAGCGCCGTGGGCATGCGCTGGTTGCTGGAGCTCGATACCATTCTGCTGTTGACCGGGAGCTGATTGGGCACCAAAGTAGCCGTAGTTCTGCGGGTTGGCGGAGTACTGGGGTGGTGGTGGTTGCTGGCCGTAGTAGCCTTCGTTTCCGCCGTAGGGTTGTTGGTAGCCTGGTTGGTTGGGGGGAGGGTTTCCGGGGGGAGGAGCCATCCATGCTGTGCCGGCGTAGGGGCGGAGACCGTGGTTGCGACGGCGGCGGGCGTTGAAGCATCTGTTGGGGAGAGGGGATGTGAGTATAACCTAAGGTATTGAGAGGCGAGGCGATCGCGGTGATAAGGAGGATGGCGATGGGGATGGCGAGACTTACGCGAAACCGAAGAAGAGGAGGAAGGCAACGCCGACGATAACGCCAAAGGCTACCCAGCGACCCCAGCTATCCCAGGTCGAATAGCAGTCATCGTAGTAGCTGTTGCTGTAGCGGAGGTTAGTGCCGATGAAGGAACGGGGTTCAGGGGAGCTGGTGGTGGATGTGATGGCTGTGATTTGGTAGAACAGGGTCGACCTTAGAGATAAAACTTACCAGTAGTAACGTGGAATGATCGCCATGGTGGCTGTTTGAAGAGAGGTATGGAAAGAAGAGAAGAAGCAGGTCAAGGAAAGGGAAAATAAGAGAGAGTTTGGCAGTGGCTGAGGGTCGTTGATCAGCCTGGAGACCAAATCAATGGGGCTGGGCGGGTGTGGGTCTTGGCACTAGGCTGCAGGTTTGCGATGATTCATGAACAAGTTGAGTAGTTTATAGGACCCAGTAGTGCAGACAGTTGACTATATAATACAGAAATTCTTATATTTGTCAAGGCATACTTTTGTATATTTCAAATCCTCATCACTCAGCCACTACACTCTAGATGCTTACGCAGAAAAACAGAAAATACAAAGAATACCTCGGCCTACGTAACCATCATCGTACGTGGATGGGGGCATTGCGGCGCAGTTCGGGTATACTCGCCCCAGAGCCAATCATGCTATAGTGGATAGGGGGGCGCAGGGCTGACGGGAAACTCGGGAGGCAATATCATCGCCTCTTGGTTCTGGTTCTTTGAAGATGATTATCGATCATCGATCATAGCTCGATATACACACATAATACCGCAGAATACTTTATGTATCTTCTCTCGGTTAATTATGCATCAAATTATTCAGTTGCCTTGACACTGAAACCCATAGCTAAAACTATGTATACTAGTACCTCGTACTAATATAATTCTGGCCCCAGACACATCCACATTGCTAGGCGCCCGGATAACCTGCGACATAAGTGGCTTAGCTCAGAGCCCTGGGGCGGTTTTTTCTTTAGCAAATTCTGACACTCTGGTGGATTAGACATACAGTAAGCCCGATCGGCGTATCGGCTGGTCAGCGAAGCGTATAACCAAAGTAAGGATGTGATGCGTGCTTATTACATCTTCCTCATAAAGAACAATACGTACACGATCTTAGCATAGCAAGTATTTATGTACCTAAATCCGTATCTTGCCCCTACATAGGTATACATAGCGTGCCCACTACGTGGTTAACCCCCCGACGCAAGACCCACGGGGCTTCAGGGTCTTTAATCCGCCGAGCATAACCGACTCTGACTTACTAGTGTTCCTCCGTAGTTCTAGTTCTAGTTCTGGTTTCTTTTTGAAACGCTAACCTCGAGTCACATGTAAAGCGCAAAGACATGGTCATTTACAGTCGTAGCCAGAGCTATCGCAATTTTGAGACGAGACTTACTATACTGTATTGTATATTGTTTCTGAAAAAAGAGAGAAACACATAAACAGTAGTAAAACTAGAAAAACGACATCTTCTAGATAGTTCAGCTCCACATTATTACCACAGCTCGATCCTAGCTCCCCTCAACCGATTCTTTTTTTTTTGGTGGTCCCTGGGCTCCCTTCTTGGCGGGGGTGTTGGCGAACCTGCTGATTCGAGGCCCCTTCGTCTGCAATGCCAACGCATCACTTGGTCCGTGTGCGTTGCACTTATTTATGTCTGGCTGCCAGCCAACGTTGCTGCCGATTTTTTTCTCTTTTTGTTTGGCTTCTCCAGTGCAAGTCTTTACGTCGAGACAAAATTCTCTCGAAATGAATCCAATTGTGACAAAATCAAAAGCGCGCTTGAATTTCCGAAACTGGATCAAAAGAAGAAACAGACAGCTACAGCTAGGCTGACACCGATTCTGGCCTTCGCTGCAATGGCCAATGAAAACAAAAATGGCGAAACCAGTTCATTTACACACATCAGATGCTGCTCATTAACATAGGCCGTGAGATCATTTAGATCGAGCAACTGGCTAGCTTGCGATCCCCCAAATTGCATGCTCCCAGGATGAACAAAGGAGAGAAAACAGACTCGAAATGAAAACACAAAAGGAGAAAAGCCATGATTCATGGACATCGTCACATCCGAGGCTGCGAGCCAACAACGCTAGAGTCTACGGGATATAAACAGGACCCCCCGACAATGGAGGCACCAGAACAGAAAAAGAGAAAAGACATCGCTCTCAAAAGCCAAAAGAATGATAACACAGAGGATATAGAGGTGAGTTTCAAAGTCTCATCGATCGCAGCGGCGGATCCTTTTACCGGCTGGCGCGTGCGATCAACCAGTGCAGCACGGCGTCGAGGTTGGTCTCTTCTTTGGCGCTGATGCCATAGCAGCTGACCTCGCGGTGGGTGATGGATTTGAGGTCCATGGCTTCGATCAGCTCATCGACCGACAGTTTGACCGGGAGATCGGACTTGTTGCCCAGTACCAGGAGTGGGATGCCATCCAAGGTGGGCTTGTTCATCAGCTCGTGCAGTTCTTCCGTGGCCACGGGCAGTGCGGCCTTATCCGCTGCGTCTACGATATATCTGATTGCAAGGCTTAGCAGCATGGACGAGGAGACTTTCGCAAACTTGATGACGAGCGCCTTACACAATCGCATTCACGCCCCGGCAATACCGTTCCCACATCGGGCGAAATCGAGGCTGTCCGCCCAAATCCCAACTGCGGCTTGTAAGCGATGCTGTCCAGATCAGATTTCGTTGGTTCGCTCGTCATACCATTTCAAGGTCACATGGCCTTTTTGTACACGCTTGGTGTTGAATCCGATGGTTGGAATGGAACTATTTCGACTGGTTAGCGGCCGGCCCTGTGGTGGTCCAGTGCTCGGCCAGGAAACGACTTACTCTACCGTGAATTCCCCGCCCTACGTAACGCGATCAGCAGACCGTCTCGAGCGATGCACAGTCACCACCAGAAGAGGGGTAGGGATGGGAGCTTGGGAAAAACATGTGGGAAAGATGGGAAAAGGATTTGAGAAAAGATAAACATACCGCTAGCACCCGCAGCAAGGAGGATTTGCCGGCATTCTGCAGGCCGATCATAGTGACATCCATCTCCGTCGCCCTGCAGGGAAAGAAATCCGGTTATTAGCAGGGCACTCGTCTGCGGGGACGGGCCGGGGAGGAGGCGTGTTGGATCTCCCGAGAGCCAAAAATGAACACCCCCGGCGCGCTGGATAGGCCCACTTACCAGAACATCCTCAAGAGCCAGTCATAGATGCTGCGAAAGATACCAGCCATGATGGGCGGGAGTTGATGGATTTTGGGATTTTGCCTTGGGAGAGGAGAGAAGGAGGAGGCTGAAGAAGAACCAGAACCAAGAACGAGGGACGGGAACTTGTGGGATGCGGGATGATAGTTGGATGCGGACGGGTTGGAGAAAATCCTCGTAGATGAAACGTCCCAAAAGAGTTACAAGCCAAAGACAAAGCTGAATAATGGAAAAAAAACACAAAACAGAAAACAAATAAGAAGGATTAGAAGAGTGGCTGCTGGACAGAGTTGAGATCCAAAGCCACCCGGGAGTGGGCAAAAGAACTGGGAGGGTCGAGTGGTCGAGTGGTCGAGTGGGGTCGAAAGGCGGCGTTAAGACGAAGAACTGGGCGGGCGCTTCTGCTGAGGTTCAAGAGAAGCGGCTCCAAACGGGGGAGTGGTGGAGTTATAGAGTTAAGTATTAAGGGAAAAAGTTGATGATGAAGGAGAAGAAAATCAAAAAGAAGATCAACGAAGAAAACGAAAACAGGAACCAGGCAATAACCGTGGACCCGAGCGCTTGAATGTTTTCCAACCCGGGGGATTCCTGAGTTGAATGTGTAGTAGCGCCGACGGTCGAGGGAGATTGGAGTCGTTCTTATCCAGAGAGAATGCTACAATGAATACAATTTGCGAGACAATGCGCTGAACTAAATCAACTAGCGGGAAGTACTTAGTAGTCAGTGAGGATCTACGGGCACACATGACCGCCATTTAGAGGGGGCGCTTAGGCTCCATTCGCACTATTCGCAGCCTGACGTATTGCAGTCAACTGGCAGAGAAGAGAGAGGCCCCGGCGTCTGGCGTTGGGGCTAGTTGCGCCCGGGTTTGAGGCAGCAGTAATGACAAGAAGATAACAGGTAAGCAGTTATATGGAGAAAGACAGAAAGGACGATACAGTCAGATTACTATAGGCTTGATCTTTTGATTACTTGAATCCTTAACTTGATTTTGTATACTTCAGTTCCCGCCGCATCATGCAGATTATGTAATCTTACAGCCTCAGGCATCACGTTCCTCTCTATCACCACGTGAGGATAAGCCAGGCTCCACCTCGAAAAATTTCCCCAAGCAGAACCATTCTCGCTCTCATCCAAGCTGCCATTGCTGGCTCAATTCCCTCGCTTCGTTGGATACTCTTCCTAGGAGGCTGAGGCTGAACACGGGGCTATCGATTTTATCGCCCTGATTGTTTCCCAATTCGCTCTTGGGAACCCTCCCCTAATTAGACCGCCAGATTCTTTTCTTTTTCCCTGCTGGGCCAGTTCCGCAAGCTCCCAGCCATGGCTCCCGTGCCTACCGACACCCAGTGGTCTGTCGCATACGACACCTTGCGGCGTGAGAATCTTTTCAAGAATCCGCCCAAGGACCACACCGCCTACCCGACCCTGGCCGAGTCGATCAAGCCGCATATCGACTCGTTCAACCAGCTCTTCGGGGGCAGCAAGATTTTGGAGGAAGGTCTCAAGGATATTGGCATCAAGTCATTTCTTGATGGAGAGGCAGAGACTCCCGAGCAAAAGAAGGCCCGCATCGCCGAGGGCCGTCGTGCGCCCAAGCGCAATCGTCTGAACGTGCGTGTCAAGGAGATTTTCCTCGACAAGCCCACCCTTCCGCCCACCAACAAGTTCAGCCACAAGAACCGCAACATCTACCCCTCCGAGTGCCGTGAGCGACACTCGACCTATCGTGGCAAGCTCCGCGCTCGTCTCGAGTACCAGATCAACAATGGCGACTGGATGGAGTCTGTGCGTGAGCTGGGTCAGGTCCCCATCATGATGCGCACCAACCGCTGTCACCTCGAGAAGGCATCACCGGAGGATCTCGTCACGCACAAGGAGGAGTCGGAGGAATTGGGTGGTTACTTCATTGTGAACGGTAACGAGAAGCTGATCCGTATGTTGATCGTCGGCAAGCGCAACTACCCCATGTCCATCGTTCGTGGTTCGTTCGTCAAGCGTGGTCACACTTATACCAAGTTCGGTGTGCAAATACGATCCGTTCGGCCTGATCAGACGTCGCAGACGAACGTCTTGCACTACCTCTCCGATGGAAACGTCACTTTCCGTTTCTCCTGGCGCAAGAACGAGTTCCTCGTTCCTGTTATGATGATTCTCAAGGCTCTCGTGGAGACCAACGATCGCGAGATCTTTGAGAACCTCGTTGGCAGTGCCACCTCTAAGGGCATGAAGAACACTTTCGTGACGGACCGTGTTGAGCTTCTGCTCCGAACCTACCAGGCTTACAACAAGCACAGCCGCTACGACTGCCGGGCTCACCTGGGCAAGTGCTTCCGCCCTGTTCTTGGTGTCCCCGCCGATATGTCCGATGAGGACGTTGGTACCGAGTTCCTGCGCAAGGTTGTCCTGCCTCACCTGGGTAACCAGAACGTCACCGAAACTCAGGACTACGACAAGTTCAAGATGATCATCTTCATGATCCGGAAACTGTACGCTCTGGTTGCTGGCGACTGTGCTCCCGACAACCCCGATGCTGTCTCCAACCAGGAGATTCTGCTCGGTGGTTTCTTGTACGGTATGATTCTCAAGGAGCGTATCGAGGAGTGGCTGCGGTCATTCGGTCCCATTGCCCGCGACTGGTCCATGCGAAATGGCGGTGCCAAATTCTCGGATCCCGCTTTCGAGCGAGAGTTCTTGGCCAAGATCGTTAAGCGGTCCAACGAGAACATTGGTAACGCGCTCGAGTACTTCCTCTCCACCGGTAACCTGGTCAGTCCCACTGGTCTCGATCTGCAACAGACTTCCGGTTACACCGTTATTGCCGAGAAGATCAACTTTTATCGTTTCATCAGTCACTTCCGCATGATTCATCGTGGTAGTTTCTTCGCCCAATTGAAGACCACTACTGTGCGTAAGCTGCTGCCTGAGAGTTGGGGTTTCTTGTGTCCCGTCCACACTCCTGATGGTTCGCCCTGTGGTCTACTGAACCATTTGGCTCACAAGTGTCTGATCGCCACGGATAATCTCGACGTCTCTCACCTGCCCAAGATTCTTGTTCAGCTTGGTGTCCGGGCCGAGTCTTCCGTTGCTATCGATGACAGCGTCGTCGTGCAATTGGATGGTCGTATCATTGGGTTCTGCTCGCCGCAGCAGGCCAAGCAGATCCACGACACCCTCCGTTACTGGAAGGTCTCTGGAACCAACGACATTCCTCGTGGTCTAGAGATTGGTTACGTTCCCAACTCCAACGGTGGTCAGTACCCCGGTATCTACATGTTCTCGCAGTCCGCACGCATGTACCGTCCAGTCAAGTACCTGGCCAACGATGGTCTGGACTTTGTGGGTCCCTTCGAGCAGCCGTTCATGGAGATTGCCTGTCTGCAGGGCGATTTGATCGCTGGCCTGTCCACTCATATTGAGTACACGCCGACCAACATTCTCTCGATCGTTGCCAACATGACTCCCTTCTCTGACTACAACCAGTCGCCCCGTAACATGTACCAGTGCCAGATGAGCAAGCAGACTATGGGTACCCCCGGCACATCCATCAACTACCGTACAGACAACAAGTTGTACCGCCTACAAACTGGTCAGACACCCGTTGTCCGCACACCTCTGTACAACGCCTACGGTTTGGACAACTTCCCCAATGGTACGAACGCCATCGTGGCCATTATTTCCTACACCGGTTACGACATGGACGACGCTATGATCATCAACAAGTCCTCTCACGAGCGTGGCTTCGGTCACGGTACCATCTACAAGACCAAGGTGCACAGCCTGGCTGAGCGCGACTCGCGCCGCAGCAAGACCAGGCGCGAGGTCACTAAGCTCTTCGGTTTCGCGCCCGGTGATGAGGTCCGTGCCGAGGCCAAGGCCCTGATCGACTCTGACGGTCTGCCTCACATTGGTGTGCGCGTTAAGGAGGGCGATAAGATCGCCGCCTACCATAACGTCCGCTACGACGCCGCTACCGACTCCTTTGTCAACGTCGATGGCATCACGCATTTCATCAAGTATAAGGATGCCGAGGCGGGCTACATCGAGAGCATTCGCATCATGGGCTCTGAGAACGGCAACGAGCCTGCCCAGTCGCTCAGTGTCAAGTACCGCATCCCGCGTAAGCCCATCATCGGTGACAAGTTCTCGTCTCGTCACGGTCAAAAGGGTGTTTGCTCGCAACTCTGGCCCGCCGTTGACATGCCCTTCTCCGAGAGCGGCATGCAGCCTGATCTGATTATCAACCCTCACGCTTTCCCATCCCGTAAGTCCAACAACCCATCTCATCTCTCACTTTCGTCTCATTTCTACCATGACAATCATCTAACCAAATCAATCCAGGTATGACAATCGCCCAAATGATCGAGTCCATGGCCGGCAAAGCCGGTGCTCTTCACGGCCACCCGCAAGACTGCACGCCCTTCCAGTTCTCCGAGGAAAACACCGCCACCGACTACTTCGGCCACCAGCTCCAAAAGGCCGGATACAACTACTACGGCAACGAGCCCTTGTACAGTGGTATCACGGGCCGCGAGTTCGCCGCCGACATCTACATGGGCGTCGTCTACTACCAGCGTCTGCGTCACATGGTGAACGACAAGTTCCAAGTCCGCACAACAGGTCCCGTCAACGCACTCACCGGCCAGCCCGTCAAGGGTCGTGCCAAGGGTGGTGGTATCCGTGTCGGAGAGATGGAGCGTGATTCCCTGATCGCCCACGGCGCTGCCTTCCTGCTGCAGGACCGTCTGATGAACTGCTCCGACTCCCAGCATGCCTGGATCTGCCGTGACTGCGGCTCCTTCTTGTCCACCCAAGTCGCTGTCTCTGGTTCCGGTTCCTCCCGCCGTGCAGCCGTTAACCCTGGCGCTGCGGCTGCCGCGGCCAAGGCTGCGCCGAACCAGAAGCTTGGTGCTGGTGCTACCACTGTTGGCGCGCTCGGCGGTACGAACGGTATCGTGCGCTGCCGTCGTTGTGCCCGCTCGGCGACCTTTGAGGACTCTCGCGCTGAGGCTTGGGAGGACGGTGATGGTCTGCGCTTTGTCGGTGGTGATAACGTTACGGTCGTTGCTGTCCCCGGTGTCCTGCGGTTCCTGGATGTCGAGCTCGCGGCTATGGGTATCCGCATGAAATTCAAGATCGACAACTAAGCTTGAGGTCAAGTATATTATATTGTATACCCCGTTCTTTGTTACGCTTGGGTTTTGTTGTGTCTGTTGTATACTGTTCCACTGGTGGAGTCTAAAAATATTTTGGATTTTTCTTCTTCTTGTTTCTTTCATGTCATAGATGGAGCGTCTATCTGGTTTGTTTTGTTAATTTTCTCTTTACTTTTCTTAGCTGTGTATATTTGAATGCAATGATATGAATTGATTTCTGGAAAGGAGTTACTTTGACTTGCCTGTCATATTGGGTCAAGTTACTCGCATGACAAACTTAATCGTACTCTACTTTCTCAATCACCTAGTGTAGACAGCGACATAACTTTGCTAAATCCTTAATCAAACAAGCTGTTTTACAAAAGACTTGTCATTTGTATCCTTGCTGTCGATATAGACTGACCTATGTAGCCAATCTGATGTGGGATAGAGCCAGATTAGGTCTCCATAGCTACTTCTTTCTTTGCTACTTGACTGGATACCTAGTGCGGTACTTTACTGAGGAAACAACGTAGTGCTAGTCTAAGCATTGAATGCAACATACTACAGAATATGAATATTGTAGTCCATACTTACGAAAATTTCGTTAGAGGTTGATCAGCAGAAACTCGATAACTCATGTCTCCATTTAAGCTTCCCATTTCCAACCGGTAAATGTGATATCGCAGTCATCAGTCAGTATATCTCTAGCCTTGTGCCCTGCCCCTTCTAGCACCCCGGTGATGCTGGCGATGGTGGATTAACAACCTTAAGGTACTTCCTAGGGGCTACTGAAGAACCAGCTCAGGTAATACTCAGAAAAGGCCTTAGGTACTTATGGCTGCCCTGACAGCATACAGATGTACTTCGTATAGTATCTACTATGGTACAGTACTTGCGTCAGTGTTGATCACATCAGCCCCACTGCAAAAAAGACACTAACAAAATAACCTCCACTCTGCATCGCCAACGTACCCCGCTTCAACCAGCAAAGACTCTGGTTCATCATGGCCTCGTCAAACCAAAGAAGCAGTCCTGCCATGTCGCATGCAAGCGCTGGCACAAAGTCCCCAGCCGCACAACATTCCACCGTGCCCCTGGAGTCATCGCGCTACGCCTCGACCATGAACGACTCCGACCAACCCATCGAGCTCTCCGGCCCCGATCACAAGCCCGCATTCCCTCCCAAATACACAAAACGTCCTCCCTCCTATTCAAACCAAACTTCTCAACAACCTTCGGCCGAGACTTACTCGAGTCGGGACCTCGGGACGGGCCGTCTGTACTATCACAACCAAGGACCCGATGACCATCGCCCCGCGCCGCAGTACACACAACCCCAACAAGACTATTACCGTCCACAGCCGCCCCGGCAACCCGTGCAGCCTATTCAACACCAGCCGGCGCACTATCCCGTGCAGGAGCAATATTACCACGGAGGACAGGCTCCACAGCCCGCGGCGCAGAGAACGGATGATTACTATCATGCCCAGCCTCACGGCCACGCGCAGGCCCCGCCGCAGCAATATTACCAAGAACGGGGACAAAGTGATTATTATCAGCCGCGGCAGTCGCTTGATCAGCAACAGTACTATCAGGCGCCTGCACGACAGGCGCCTCAGGGAGGAGCGCAGATCAAGATTGAGCCTGAGATGATTGATCAGTTGATATCTCGGGCGACGCCGGAGAAACAGAATGTTGGTGGGAAGAGCGGTCGGAATTGATGGGAAGTGGCAATGATATACTCTGTAAATTCTATGGAGGTAGCGCTGGTAAATTATTTTGTATTAAGCATCGTGTGATTTGGATCAAATGGAGGCCATCAAATGCCCGAGAAAGCAGTTTACTTGTTGAACCCGCCCCGGAATTGTTCTTCTGAAGTAGGATTACCTATCAACATTTATATTCGCCTTCTTCTAGATGAGTTGTTCTGCGAAGTATGCAACTCTCTAGACCCGTTGACGCCCCGACTAATACAGGTATTGGGTGCTGTGCATGAACACTAGAAGCCTCTGTAGAAGGATTCATTCGCTTCATCGCCACAAGCTGGTTTTCGTGAACTATATTTTCCGAAACTGACATATGATTACGGGACCGAGTCTGCAAGATCTGGACGACAGCATGACACCGGCAGTTTGATCAGCCTGAGTTCATGATATTCTCAGTGGATGCCTATGAGCTAAGCTAAAGGGTTTACCAATGAATGATGGTCAATGTTTTGGCAGTGGATTAACCGCGTAAAATAATCCGAGATAGATTATCAATGGAGACGCTCTTTCAGTATTTATCAATAAGAGACTTCCCCTGTAGATTTCTCTTGTATTGTGATTTTAAATCCATCTGCCAAGCTTGTATACATGTGGGTCAAGTAGCTAGTGGATTCAAGGGTGTCCGGAGTAGAGAGATGCAGAGCTCGATGAGAATAACCATAGACAGTCCCTATCTGTTACTCTGAAGTTTCCAGCGTATGCTCGGCCATTTTTTAACGCGTCCTACACGCCTGTCCAACTGTATCGAGAGCAAAAAGGGGCCCCAAAGACGTGGTCTGGATTGATGAGACCTCCAGGCAAAATAGGATCCCCAGACGCCGCAGTAAAACTCCGATCCGGCTTCACGAATCAACCTCTCAATCAACAGCTCAGGAAAGCACCAGTATCGCAATAGTGAACATGATGGACTGGATCGGAAGACGATGAAACCAAAGTCATTCCAAATACGTAACCCATTGTGACGATCGCAGACCTTTATTCTTGTAGTTACTGCGATCTGAGCAGCGTTTGTGGTAATGGAACATTTATGTAAGATCTCGCGACGTCCATCATCACAATGAAAGATTTCGAACGAACGGTCAAGAAAAAGTTCCAGTTCCGAGCTTGAACCTCGGCAGTATTCGGCGATATGTTGGCTTTGATGAAATGTGATAGCCTGGCAAGGACAAATTGAAACTTCACCAGTATACAGCAAAGAGCACTTCTGATTTTGGGCCCCAACAAGGCTACATCCGGAATTGCAACGCTGCTGATAGAGTTTCCAGTTCGATCGGAGCGCTTTCCATGCGGAATGTGGGTGGAGGGTCCGACAGTGATTGCAATACCTCCAGCGGTCATTTTGAAGTCGAACGAGTAACTTGGTTCTAGGCTGAATTGCAGCATTTGCGAAAAGCTTGGGTCGCTTACGTCGTGGGAAGAGGTTGGAAATAGTCTTTCCGCGGCCTTGTATGTAGGTCTGAAAGCAGCAAAATGTGTACTTGCAGCTCAGTGAGAAGCAGATTCGATCCACACTCGGAAGGAAGGCGAGAATAGCCATGATTAATTCCGGTGGAAGAGTATCAAAGGGGTTGAACTTTGATCGAGTGTTAAGAAAAGAAAAGTGCAGCATAGAACGAAGCCTTTTCGCGACATTTTGGTTCATAGTTGGGGACATTTTGGTGGCGTTTGTGGTGAGTCGCTAGGATTCATCGGTCGATTAGAGGAAGAACCCTGATCAGAAAAGACAGATAGTCGGTCTGACTATTGTTCCAGAATTTGGACGTCATAGTCGACCCTCTATACCTATTCTGGGCCCCCGATCTATACAAGGCAGGTTCAGCCCCGCTTCCTAGAGTGTGGCATATGGCTAACCTTGATTGGGCAGTCCGCAACTACATCGAGGTGACCCGACGATACATTTTGTCGAGCCTGTATTTCCAATGCTCAGAGCGATAAGGGGCTGCGCTGTATAAGCTGCCTAGAGGTCATGTTTACTGAAGGATGAAAATGATGGCGGCGCTGGAAATGGCGAGTGGGTGATCCAGGTCAGATTCCTCACCCTGTTCTCACCCCCATCATCCCAGTCTCCAAACTGGTCACCCGTATCACCCACACTTACCCTCAATATGAATACCATTCTCAAACCCAGGGCCTGTTATACAAGAAGATCGTCCCAACGGGAGACACACGTGACTCTAGGGACGGACGAGACCACCCCGCAGATGAATACGAGCTTCATTAACAAATCATTTCATCGTTTTCTCTACCTCGAGCTCACATCATGGTGGCCGAATTCAATGTCTACTGCGCGATATGTTCCGGTCCTCTCGGAGGCTCGTGTGAAGTTGGTTCTAAGAACCCCCGACATCTGAAGCTACGCCGTGCACGCGTCGCGAGGAGGACTTATTCACGCCGCACAGGAAGCCTTTACTACGAAACGGACGAAGAGACGGACGATGAGAAAGAAGAGAGGCTTTCCAAGATGCCATGGCTCCAGGAATTAGCAGAAGCAGACGCCGACGAGGACACTGCTTCAGTCAACAGCGACGACTATGATCACAGTTACGACCCGGATGTCATTAGCCCAGAGGGCCTTTCCTGGCTGGACACCGTGTTCGCCCTGGGAATCGCTCATCGCAAACCTGGGCCCAGGACGTGCGTTATACACCAATTGCTAGATTTCCCAGCGACTGAGTTGACTGTCAACAGGTATATGTTGTCTGATTGTTACTATGACGACCGGGTAAGCATGAAATTCTCAGCCATGCTGCCGATTTAACGGAGGACGTTAAATTGTTAACGAATAATTTCGATAGAATCTGGTTTACATTAACGACCCAAGCATTGGGACGCCCCCCTCCCCCCACTTTTAAAGTGAAATTTGCTAATAGCCTACTAGACCCTGACGACTCCGATGAGCAATCACGTTATTTCGCGTACGCTGCCTGCACCATCTTTGATATGACGTGAAATCTTTACTTACATTCTTCAGCTATGGCGTGTCTGATTTACCTGATCCTCCAGTCTTCCCGGTCCACTGGGAGTGTATCGTATTGCTCAGTCGAGCCATTGGCATCTCAAGTGTCGCCTCTATCCAGAAGAACGTCCTTTATGGTGTGATGACTGATTTGGCAGATTTCAGTTGTCTGAAACTGAGCTATGGTGATATCACAGGTCCAGATCAAGACTGGCAATGTATACCCGGCGAAGAGGTATGAATTACCGTCACGCTGATTGTTCTGACCTAACGAGCTTTCACTAGTATTCCGTGGTCTGTCCTACCCTGGAATTTGACATGGGACATCAAATCATTGTCGACTTTGAAGCCGGCCTATTCGAGAGCCAGACACCGTTAGACCTCGGCAACAAAGTGATCAAAGATCCGTTCAGTAACATGCCTTACGACGTCACATATCTCATTCTTCAGTATTTATCTGGAGATTCGATAATGGCACTCAGCAGAGCATCCTGGGCAATTCTCACGCTTACTCGAAGCAATCCGTTTTGGAAAAAGCGTCTCTCGGAGGACATGGTCTGGCTTTGGGAGCTCCAACAGTATTTTGAGAGCTCCGAGTCCAGTAGAGTGCGAAACTATAAGGCTCTTTACTTGTGGCTGGATAAGAGGAGCCAGCCATTGTATGGACTGACTGGTACATTTATGGGAATTGCCAATCGGAGACGCATATGGGGGCCTTGTACAGAACTGGCAGAACGATATCATATAAAGCTACATGGTTCGCCCCAGTGACAAATGACCCTCAATGCCCAGCTATGGCGCTATCTGGCTAGAGAGGTAGGGTAATGTAATTACGGTGACATTGGTCAGGCAAGAAGAAGAAACCTTCTTGGTATTCCGCGAGAGATCAGAGTCGGACCACCCCGACGTCTGCCCTTGAAGCGGTCTCAAAGCATCCTCCTATGTGATTTATGTATTTCGACAAAGTTTCCATCTATTCTTTACGGTGCCTGATCTAGTGCATTTGTAGAGAAGGGCGTTTTGCAAACTCTTTTGGATGGAAACGTGCCGTCTTGGATTGTCTTGGATTTCTATCTCAGAAATTTAGAATATCTCCGGCGTATTGAACCATACAAATATGTCTTGGGACAGTCACCAAGGAACGTATGCAATGTTTATCAGCGACTGAACTAGCTTGATATAGTGTAGCCTCCAAGGGAGTGGTCGCCCAAACAGGTGGGGAAATTGACATCCAAGAAATTCTCAAAAATGGTTTCGAGTGAATCTTCTCCCAAAGTCGGGAAATCTCGATTTTCAAAAATATGGTCAACGCCAGACCAAAACGATGTTCCAGATAATGGGTCTTCCAAAGTATTGAGACTGTCCAGGGGCGCACTGGGATTATCAAAGTAGCTTGTGTCGGTTCGGGAAGTACTGTGGTTGTCGTTGGAGAGAATTGGGGATTGAATAAGTGAGGATCGAGACGTCGAGACCTCATTCAACTGACTTGTAGGCAGTTGCGATCTGGATTGTCCCTCGGTTGCAGGACGTAGACTGCTTTCCAAAGCTTGCTTGCCCAGACGCATCATGACTGCTGCGAGCCACCAAATACTGCTAAGCGATTTCAGACTCTGGTGGAATATTGCAAGATTATCCCTTGCCAGGAGTTGATGACTTGTTAGCTTCGCCTTTTGTAGCTGCCTGTAGGTGATCGAAAAGGCAAGGGAAATACTGTAGGCAGATATTGGCAGAGGAGAAAATTCCCTAATGTCTTTTCGTCGGCAGGTCGCTTCGAGGGCTAAGATGGCCTGACTTTGATGAATCCTGGACTCTCGTGAAGGCTGGCGGCCTTGAAGTTCAGCTGAATATGTGCCAAGAATAATGGTAGCGTGATAGTAAAGCTCAAGCGAGTCTGTTTATAGCTGATAAGTTATCATCCAAGAGATGCTCTGGAATATAATGTACTCACCTAATAGCCGCCGATCAGTATTCCACGCCTGGGAAGTTTCAACAAACTCCTCAAAGAGCGAAAGATCTGGAAATTGATCTTGGACACCTTCCAGCCTTGGTCTGTAAGTTCTGATAACACGGCCAAGTTGATCTGCAATTAGGAGCCATATGCGCTGCGGCGGTTTGAACAAAGGAAGCACATCGGTCACTTTCTGTCCATGATCACAGTCATGTATCAAGACCGGTCTCCCTTCCACGACCGAACTCCATTTATCAAGGCTCCACAGACACCAAAACAGAGACTGAGCTTTCGGGGAAGTCTCACTATCAGCTCGCCGAAGATGTAAGCCGATAGACCATGCATGGTGAATAGCTTGAGTCAAGGTTAAAGAGCTTTCCTCCGATCCGTTGCGGCCCCATTCGTGGAGTGATAAAAGAGCAAGAATCCGTATTATGAGCAACCTATTTCCATCTCGCCTGTGAGGCATGTTCTCCAGTATATCTTTGTACAGTCGTTCGCCAAACTTGTTGACAGGCAACAAAGTCGCGTCCGACCCTAGAAGCAGGAAAGGCGTCGCACTCCGGTCCTTTGCTGCAACAAGGCAGATAGCCTGAAGGAGTGGATGAGGCAAAGTGCCATTTTCGAACTGAACATGGGTGTCGTCTTCATCTACTAATGGTAACAGCGGGTGTATGCGGGAAAAGAAGATTTCCATCAATGCAGCTTGGCTTTCTTTTGGGGGCAAAATCCCACAATATGCATGTTGGCGAGGAATTGGCGACCTTTGCGGTTCACTTTCTTTGGGTGTATTGTTCTCTTCATACGACCAGGCTCCCAGATCTCCTTCGCGGGATTGGCCACTAAGCAACCTGTTTTGCGGAGGCTGCGGGTCGTTCTGCAACGCTACAAGAGGACTGGTATAGCACAAGAAACGGGGAGTATCAAACTCTCTCCTGGCATGATCGCTCAGGGTAGTTGATATGCCGGGAGATTTTTGAGCTTGTTGTCCGCCAATTTGTGGGGATGAATCCCGCTCTGATAGACCGTCCGACGTCGCGAGCGTTGCCTTGTGCAGAGCATCTCCCTCAACTGGACTGTTCAGCGAATCTGGCAGCCTTGCATGTGATTGGTGGTCTGAACCAGCTGAGCCAGCTGAGCTTTCATGAAAGCACCGTTTCTAGCTTGAGGTTAGCACGTTCTCTCGAGTCAACCACTGGCCTCAGTGTTTTGATCCTAGCCTGCACCTTTTTCTGGCGGCATGGTGTGCACGCCCGACGAGGCCTTTTAACATTCTGGCCATCTCGTCCGACCAGAAACGTGAGTTCCATTTCACCAAGCTCCGCAATTCCACCTGAGTTGCAAGTTGATGTCAGATGGACAGTCCTGCATGACGAGGCGGAGATGGTGGCAAATAGGAAAGTCACCGCCTGCGGTACGGCGGCTAGTTTCCCAAAGTGGCAGTCATCCCAGAATGGCAGGTCAGGCAGCGCCCGACACATCTGGCTGTGAAGCCCCCACTAACCATACCCTCTGCATCTAGCTAGACTCGTACACTAACAGCTACGTCTGATCAGTAGCATGAGGCAAAACGCTTGGCCATGCCTGATAAGAGTTCTCCCCGAGTCCACTATGTGCTTACCGTGGTGACGCCAAGCCTTCCCGTCTTTCGATCTCCGTCCCCGATAAGGAAGGATACCGCCGATGTCGACAAGCCTCACGGTATATAAGGAAACAAAGGGTTGTCGACATGTCAAAATGCGTTCCAAAGCATCGATCGGCATCCAAAAATGTTCGCACAGAGCTCTGAAACCTATGATCTGAAGTACGCCCGCTGATTACATCCCTCCGGTTTATCTGAGACCTATACTGATCTCCAACCCTTAGACTCGATCAAGCATGCATCTTCCTCCAAGCTGCAAGCCCGCATTGTATCAATGGAACATTTCACATCTACCTACCAGAAAGCAAGTCGTTCAAGCGGATTCGACTGCAGCTGCTTAGTATTCTGAAATTGTACGCCGTGAAATCAAAATCCTCTAACGCGTTCGCTATTAACACCCGCCGTGATAGTCCTCGAGACGACTTCCTCATTCAAAACGATCGCGAACGCATAACGCTCATATCTGAACAGAACATCGGCTCATCCAAATGTCTTCCCTCTTTCCAGCTCCCAGCAGGCAGTTACAAATTCCCATTCAGCATCCCTCTACCTGGCAGAATACTAGAGACCGTCACTTGTCAGCGTCAGATGTACCACACCTATCACGTCGTGGCCAAAATTGAGCGTCGCTTTAGAGGCAATTCCACCATCTCCCGCCCTATTCGCATTTATAATGATCCCAACTTATGGGTCGATCATCAGCTAATATCCACCCCGGTGGTAGGTTCCCTTCGCCAACGAGCGAGTAGCCAGAGCTAACCAAATAAAATTACAGACGGTTGAGAGACAGGCAGAGCAGGACATACAATACTGCATCTCTCTGCCGGACTCAAAAATTCCTTTCGCGAGCACCTTTCCCGTGAAGTGTTATTTCTCACCTCTTTCGAAGAATTTGAAAATCATCTCGGTCGCGATCTCGGTCTTGGAGAGACACCTTCTCCAATCGGACGCAACAGCAGCTGAATCTGCGATGCACAATGTTTTCACCATACGCACGTCAAGAACCTCTGCAATTTTTCAATCCAAGCATAATTGTACCGATCAAACACTGGAGACATTAGCCACAGAGGATGATATCCCTTCGGCAGAGTGGTGCCTGAGCCTTCCGGTCCAATTACCAGACAGTTTTGACCTTGCTTCGCAATCTATTTCGACGAGGGATATTCAGATATCTCATGAGCTTATGGTACAGGCGAAGTTTCATAATACTGAAACAAGTACACCAATAATGGCATGTAATCGCCCTTCCACTGTGAATGAGATCACATCGACGAACTAACGATCTCTTAGGTCGAGGAGAAAATCCCTTTCTCCATCTATATGACACCCACCGTCATCGATGACGACGGAACTATTCATGGCAAAGATATTGAAAGCTTCAAAGGGTATACGTGCCCACCGCCGGCCTACGGGCAACACAAGTACGATGCTATTCTCATCGACTGGGCCGAATGTCTAAGGGAATCCAGCTTGTTGAGTCGGTGAAAGTGCTACCTAATTTAACTAAGTTAGTTTGTTAATATTTATTCACGTCCCTAACCAAATGTGATTATTACATGAAGTAGATAGACAATAGTAGAAATGGGCTTGCTAGGTAGATAGGCAGTAAGGCATGAAACTTCCTAGATGGACCCAAAAATGGGTGTTAGCGATCGTGGAGGGCTTCCCTTTCCCCTCTCCCCCGCTTTTCCCGAGCCCGCTCTCGAGAAGTATCTTGAAAACAATGCTGTCATGAAATTTCGGGCTTTCCCCACTGCCATTAGTGTTGCTTTCATGCTTCGAATAATTTCAGTATTGCGCAAAATGACGCGCAAGCATACCATCGATGTGCTTACAGCGACGGCGAGCGACCTGCGTAAGCTACTAGACTCAGGGGAAGTCTCCAGTGTGGAGCTGGTGGGTCTATACTTGGAGCAGATTGCCAGGCATAATAAACAGGGCCTCATGCTGAATGCGATGATCTCGACTGCGTCTGCGAATCGGGTCCTCGAGGAAGCGAGGATGTTGGATACAGAAAGGGCACAGAAGGGGCCTAGGTCAAAGCTGCACGGGATCCCGATTATTTTGAAGGTGAGATGAGATGATCCATTCTAGGGACAGTCTGATCCTGATTCAACTCCATATGCCTAACTTCTATGACCCAGGATGTGATTTGCACCCCAACCTTTGACCTGGAGACAACGGCTGGATCATTGGCCTTGAAAGGGCTGAACGCTACTGAAGATGCCCCCATCGCAACACTTCTTCGAGAAGCTGGATGTATCGTGATTGGCAAGTCAAATCTTTCGGTGAGTGGTCAGATAGGAAGAAATCTGTTCAATCGGCATCATCAATTTGACATGGTCTAGGAATGGGCTAATTCCAAGGGATTTGGGGTGACAAGTGGTTGGTCTGCCGCCGGGGGCCAGGTGATATTATGCAATTATCATTGTATCGGGCAGGGACTGATTTTGGATAGACCCAATCGCCTTATGTGAAAGGAGGGGTCGACCCAAAAGATAGGTGGATGGGCCATAGTGTGAGTAATGACCTATCCTGGATCGAAAGAGGCTGACGTGGACTTGAGACGAAAGACCCCGGCTGGATCATCGTCCGGGTCAGCCGTTGCAATAGCAGCTGGCTTTTCTCCTTTGACGATCGGAACTGAATCGAACGGGTCAATCGTTCAACCAGCAATTCGAGCTGCGGCATATGGCTTGAAGGGGACGGTTGACGATGTGATTATGAAAGGCACGCAGTCTGGAGGTGCGGCTTTTGACAGCGCCGGTCCAATTGCAAAATCTGCTGAGGATTGTGCCGATGTGATGGATATTCTCTTACCAGGTCGGGACTTTTGTTCGCACCTAACCAAATCTTGGAATGGTATTCGCATTGCCTATCTAGACTACAAGACCTGGCAATTCCCCGACTCTATGTGTGAAAAAACACCTGACTTCGATACACAACATGTAAGTATTCGGTCACTATCGAGCACAGCAACTGACAGTCTGTAGGAGCTAGAAATGCTGAAGGCTCTTGAGAAAGTCGAATCCCTTGGAGCCCGGGTCACCTACAACGCCCCTCTCATGAGCCTTCCTGAAATTAACAAGAAGTACAAAACTGTCACGATGAGAGAGATTATAAGTAAGTTGCTTAGATTCCACTAACCCTTCGATCCAGAAATAATTGATCCCATTTCAGGACACCAGCTTGCATTCGTCATTTCAAGATTCTTAGGATTATTCAATAACCCTCAATTACGGACATTGCAAGACCTGGTCAAATTTAATAAAGAGCATGCAGCTGAAGAGCTTCCACCAGGTATGACCTGTTCAAAGTTCCTGTTTCTCAAGCGCTTACTTCATTCAACGTACAGAGCAACCCAGTCAGCAAGTGTTGGAAAATGGCCTGAACGATAATATGACCGATGAGAAATATCACAGTGGATTGGCGCACCTCCGACAGAGTGTTCGGCATGCTGTCCAACTGTGTTTGGACGAATCCAATGCGGATGTTATTATGGCATCTGGGGAAACACTGCTCCCTAGAACTGCAGCCTGTGCTGGCTATCCCATCGGAAGTGTCCCGCTTGGCATTTCTACTTACAATGGAAGGCCTTTTGGGATGGAAATAATGGCACGGAATGGCGAGGAGGAAAATATTTTTCAAGTAATGTCGGCTTGGGAAGCGACGTTCCCGAAGGCCAGACAGCCCCCGCCTCTTTTGGTGAACTGGCACGCCAATTTGTAGACTAAATTATGGACATGGCTTCAGAAGTGAGCGGTTCTGGGTCCTTCTTTCTTCGAGTTGACTTAACACAGATATAGTGTTGTCGGTGTGTCTAATTAGCTCTTGTGATTGCGATTGGAATAGCCTCCATGCGTTTTCGTGCTAGCATCAAAAACCAAGGGCTGGAGTATTTGTTGCCCTACAACAACCAGACATACTCATATGGTCCCATGTTATCTATCATCTCAATACCTTTCTTGTCCTAGTACAGGGCTAGTCTTGCTTTATTCCCAACCTTAGTTTTCTGCCATGGGCTATGTGAGCTATTATCTGGAAGAAGGGGTTATGATTTTGATGTTCATTGGATGGAAGATTGAAGAATGGAAGCACTCACTTTGTGAATTCTGATAAGATAGATTCGCTTTCTGATCGCTACTAAGCTAGCACCGAGGAAGGTGAGAAAATAGGTACCTATAGCTAAAGTAGGGAAGAAGAGGCTCTTTGCTCGTGGCCTAGCTGGGAAATCGCGCGCCAAGGCTTTACCATCGTATATGATTCTAACGTATATTTCCACAATATTGCGGTGTATAGGTACCTCTTTGTTATACTCATTTCCGATCATTCTGCAATATTTAATACATCCCGTATTGCGTAGGAGGAGTTCAGCTCCGGCAGCACTGCTAGTCACTACGGTCCTTTCCCCCGAAGGCAGTTTCCAGGCTGCGGCGAATGTAGCCCCTCTAGACAGAGCGCTAGAGTTCCAACTTCTAGCGGGCTACCATTACTCTCTGTCTTCCTGCTCGCTCCACAATTTCTTTCATTGACAGAGTCTGGATCTATTCCCGGTGAGATCCCACCTTCACTATCACCTCTCGCTCTCTACGGACCTCCTCTCACTTTTGCCATGAGAGAGCTATTCTCTTGTTCAATGATTTGCTTTCGATTTGAAGCCTGGTGTGAGAGAGGATTTGTAAGCGTGAAGTCTGAAGCTTTGGCGGACAGCAGATGGGTCGTGCGCATTTGCATCTGGTTAATAGAGTGTTGATAGATAGATAGATGGATAGATCGATCGATCGATAGATTGATTGATTGATTGACTGCTCGACCAATCCCATGTCACTGTAATCAATCTCTTCACTTTTCCACGACAGTAACGCTCACACTGTATAGTCACGTTGATCTCGATATTAATCTCAGCCACTTAATTCCCATGGAAAATTGTCCCATAAGGCTGAACTACTACCGGGTAAATCAAACCGTAATCCTGGATCTGTGCTGGACCTAAAACCCCATTCCCGAAGAAAGTTGGTGCACCACCACTCGATCTCTGCTGGCTCCAAAATGGCGCGATGACATTGATTAGAGTAGTAGCGACGACAACCTCCACATTATTTATACCTTTCTTAAGATAGACACCGATATCGGCACGAGCCAGGACGGGGTCGAGCGGCGGTACGAGTGCACCGTTGACGTAAACACGTGCGAAGTGCACGATTGAACCGAGGTCGATGATAGCGCCCGCTACTTTGTTCTTTCCGGCTGGTGGCCATAGGAGGGTTGTAGTGTAGTAGCCACGCCCGGAAACGTTGGTGAGGTTTGTGTTTGGGATATGGCGCCATGAAACGAGTTTGTCTAGGGTGTAGGAGGTGTTTGTCTTGACGGTAGAGCCGTTGAAGGCGTAGAGGTCAGCTGGTGGCGACCAGGCTTCGATGGTCAGGTTCCAGGGACCCAGGGTGATGGGTGTGAAATCCGCGGTTGACTTCACGGAGTAGGTACTGGCTGACACTGCTGAGATGGCAACCGTATTTGGTGGTGCGGCGGTCGTGGAGGCCTTTGCTGCTTTACCGTTCTTGATGCCGATGATGACAGTCTGGTTGCCAGCGATGGTGAGAGGAATGGTGATGGAAGTGCTTGACTCGGTGAAGACGGCAATGGGTGTGACTTCGCCAGTCCAGGCGTCGTAGAGCATAGGTGCACCGGTAGTGGCGATTGTGACGGTTCCAGTGGTGGATCCACCGGGGAAGGCTATGCCAGCTGCATCATTGTACAACATGACATAAGTCATGGCATTTGCGGTATCTTCACGCCATTGAGCATACCAGGTACCATTGGCGTTGACTTGAGCTCGTGGGAGTACGCCGATACTAGCGAGAGAGGCGGCGAGACTGGCAAATGGTACCGTGTGCACATTTTGAAGGGACCTGATAGATTGCAAGGTTGCGTTGACGTATGCTGCGCCGGATGGATCGTTGCCCCAGAACAGAGTAGGAACACCGCCAGCGAAGACGACAGGCAATCCTTGGTGGGCAAACATCGCAATGTACTTGGCGCCATCAACCGTCATGGTATCATTTGCCCTGACAATCAAAGCTTTGAATGCTTGGCGCTCGGGTGCCAACACGTTGTTAGCTACATGGGCAGCCGGCAACGCGAAGTTGTCAGGGCTCAGGTATTCGTACGTATAGCCTATGAGAGTCAGTTTATGTACGGACTGAATATTGAAACAACCACTCGTGATAACGAACCAGAAGCTTGGAGGTCAGTTGGGAGGTACGATGTGCCCAATGGGTAGCTCACAGCCTTCAGGTAGAAAGCAATGTCGACCTTCGGGATACCAGTTTGCAGCACCCACTGGTTACGAGCGGTGTAATTAAAGAACTCTCCGTAAAAGTCCCAAGCGGGCTGCCTCGGTCCATGCATTTCGCAGTATTCAAAGTCAAATCCTGCAAACCCAGGCCAAGTTGTGTTTGGATAATAACCTGAGTAGGGATATCCGTGGAACACATGAGTGTTTATTCCGCCGGCAAAGGCCCGTTTGACATCCCATAATAAGTCTGGAATTGTCTCAGCATAAGCTATACCGAAGTTTGCGCCGGTCTCGGAGGATATAACACGCTTCCCAGCGAGGTTCGCTGGTCCTGAAAACTGACGAAAATTATCAATGTTGTGGCTGAACCCGAGGGTCTCACTTTCAGGCGCATTGACAGATGGAATATTGGCAAGCATGTCAAACGGTGCGTTATAAGATGGCTGTGCTGAGTACTGTAGGCCTAAGCTGTTCGCCCAGTCGTCCATTGTTTGGAGGTAAGTGGAGTACATGTCTGTAAGCTAAAGCCTTGTCAATAACCGGGATAGATAATGGACTAAATTATGCGCCATACCGTTTGCCTATAGTCCTCAAGGTAGCTCATACCAGTGTCAGCTTGATCTGTATTGTAGAGTGGAACCTTGACACTGTTCACGAAGCCGACGCGTCCACGGATGATGATTGGAAGATATTTGTTGATGGAGTAACCGTGTTTTCGCTGGAAAATCTTGGGAAGTTCTGTGGTCCACCACGCATATCTTGGGAAGAATTCCTTGAAACTATCAGAAAGCTGCAAGCAAGATTGACTCAGGGTAGTAGCCTACGATTGAATCTTCCCAGACGTAGTTGCCGACTTTCTGTAGAAGCTTCCCAGTTGTCCCGGTAAAGAGGTATTTGTTCCAGTAGTCTATGGCAACCTGCGCACCTCCGACGGTAAAGTGATCCCAGACATTAGATCCGTTGTTTCGAAAAGACGCAGGGTGCGATTGTGGCACACCGGCCTTAGCGGGGAAAGTGTTTGAGTTGATGTCCAGCGGACCAACTTGTTCACGCTGATGAGTGAAGATCAGATAATAGGCAGCTAGGATATAGTGTGTTCCAGTAGCATTGGAAAAGGGCAGGGAAATCTGGCCTTCCACGTTGACTTTATTGGTTACTTCGGTCAACGAGGGCGTCGACAAGACTGAAGCTGCGTTACCGACACCTTCAGAAATGACTAGCCCGGTAGAGGCAGAGATCAATGGACCGGTGCCCCAGCCAGGTAGCGTGCCGTTAAAACTGCCACCGATGGGTACATTGACGTAGAAAGGTTGAATGTCACGTTCCAGATTCGGGTCATCGTATTGACTGGGTACGCCAGCGCCACCGAACCCGACGCCAAGAGCGAAATCAATAGTTAAGTCGTGAGCATGGACTGCCTGGACCGCTGTGTCCTGGATGTTGGTCTCTGTAGAATATCATAGTCAGTAGCTATTGATATTACAGGCACCAAGAAGAACACAGATCCATACTCCACATATCTGTGCCCCATCCATACTCCGCCCAGTCCGTTGGGACATATGCAGGATATGCTGGATTGGTACCGCCATATAAATAATACCTGTAAGATCAAACCATCAGCATGATAACATTTCAGAATGAGGATCTAGCAATACCCAAACAGCTCCAAGCCGCCAGCTCCTTGAGCAGCGGCCTCAGCAACGTCGGTCGCTACGCCCGCTGGGTCAACGGACGCATCAGGAATCCAGTAACGCCATTTAGGCCGGACGTAGGCGGAAGGGTTGTCGAATGAACCATAAGGAATGTTTGGATTATTGACCTGATCATTCGTGCCTAGACCGTGGCAGAAAGGTAGGACGAACAGGACGGCTGCCGCAGTCAATGGGTAATCCGAGCGTACCATGACTTGAAAACCAAATACGTGCAAATATTGCCGCTATGCGTCCTCTAATCTGACAGAGACCGTGATGGAGGCTTTTTATAATCCAAACAATGCAGGAGTTGAACGCGCTTTTCTGCAGACGCTGTCGTGTGATCATAATTTTTGCATAATTCTGCGTTTAACTTTCTCATTTTCCAATTTGCGCTTATTGGCCTCCGTAAATCAACGAGTGACAGCTGCCCCAGATCTCGGCAATAGTAAATGCGGGGAACCCGGCGCAGCACGGCACACGGGCTTCTTTTTCACATTGGCTCGGGTTAAGATTGTACCGTGCAGCGAGGGAAAGACAAGGCAAAGACTAAAGGGGTTTTCCTAAAAAGTGACATTATTCGTTTTTTGTTTTTAGCGTAGATACGAAGGCGATATTTCGCTCGTGAATATTGTGCTCATTACAACCCCAATATTATTGTAACAGCAGGCATCGCTATGGGTGGCTCATGACACAAGTCTCCTTCTTCTTCTCCTCCTCTCCCCTCGGGCCCCTTTTTTCCGATAGGTCGGAGAAAACTACGCTCGGAAATCCATAACGCCGATGATGCCAAATGCTCCTTTATGTACATACTTCGTTATCGGGAAAGCGGCGTGGGCCTTTTAGAATTCCGCGCTGTGAATATGCGGGGAAAGGGTCCGTTTGTATTCACCTCTTTGAGCCATATTACACCGAGTTGCCGAGACTAACGAGAGGCGTTTTGGATTGATTCAAGAAAAGCTGCCGATCTCCGATCCAAACTTGCCCCATATTTAAGTAGAGGAGTCGACATACCTACGGTCCAAAAGGCTAGATAGGACATGGCCCTTGTTATAGCAATAGAAGGGTTGACTGTGTACTATAATGGGCTTAAGTACGGCTGAGCAGACGGGAATCCCTGTTCTACCCTGTTCTCCACACCCCATAGTCGCATATGCTTGAGAAGAAATATCAAAGAGTCAAATTGAGTGACTGTATAGTCAGTCAATTCAGACTTGTGTTCAAACTGATACTTTAACACTAATACTAGCTCAGTAAAGGCTTAGAAATGGTGACTGGCAGTATTCTATAAAATTCGAACCTTATGAAGTGCTTTCTTCACTAGACTATTACCGTCCCACGTGCCGTGAATATTAGAGGACATAAATTAAATTAGTCCACGTATAGCGCTAATATATAAGCCCCTTAAGTACCCTGTTTAGTTCGAGCCATAGTCAGTAGCCTTCATTCTCTGGTGAGTCATGTCAGAACTAACAATATGAGGATAACAATATAGGAGCCAAAATCGGTACCACATGCATTCTTCAGCTCCGAGAGGAAATTTACCAAGCTGTATCTCTTGCAGCACCACCTATTACCATAATGTGGGAGAAACATTCAGTGGGTGCTTGATCACGGGCTTAAGAACAATAGCAGGTATCAGTGCATGCCCGTACACACGACGTTTACTATTTAGTAAACAATAGCCGCCCCTCCTTCCTGGCCCCCTGCTCTGGCTCTTGTGGATGTTAGGCCAAGAGTCGTATCGATTCCTTCTCTAAAACCCCGCGTGAGGCTATGTCCCGACTCATCCGGTACTAATAGTACATGACATTGATAACACTCTCCCAACTACTAGATGAATTACTTCTTATGGTTGTTGAATCTCTTTCCGATCAGAAAGACATTGCCGCTTTGGTACGCGTCAAGTGGACTCTATATCATCGCTTGCACACATTTCTGTGTCGGTTCAATGTTCAACACTATGAAGGCGCTGGGCTTCTATCAGTAGCTAGAAACGGACAATCGTCTCTAGTTCAAAAAAAAACTTTGATCTCGGTGCCGACATCGCATCTTTTGAGTCACAGTTCGACGATACTAGTCATTATTACGAGGAATGTCGCAACCCGCTTCTCCAAGCGGCTCAAAATGACCATATGGAGACCTTGGAGATTTTACTTTCTGAGACCCGACCAAGCCGTATGTGTGTACCATCGCAGCTGCGCACTGTGCTAGATTGGGCCATTGGCGCTGGCAACCAAGCTATTGTTGAGTTTATGATTGCACACAAAGCCCCGTTAGGCTCTTTGGACGACAAGCGCAATTCTACACCCTTGGGCACAGCGGTTAAGATGGGTTGCGAAGCTATTTTCCAATGTCTTCTACAAGCGGGGGCGAAGCCACCAAGCACATATTGCTTGGTCGACCCTCTTACTATGGCCACCCACGAAAAGCCTGATATTCTGTTACGACTCGTAAAGCATGGGCTTCGGCCGAAATTTGTTGGAGTCTTGTCACATCGCTTCGCGAAACGATGTTGCCTCCCTTCAGACATTGACTCAATTCGGTGTAGAGATAGCCGTGTATAGCCATGCTACACTTTTCACTGCTATATTGGGCGCCGAGCCATGGTCGAAATTCTGATTCAGCAAGGGGCAAAACCACACGTACGCTTAGCTCAAGGGGATGTCATTTATTCTGCAATCCGACATGCAATCCTAAATCACGAATCAGATATTATAAAGCTCCTACTCGATCATGGAGTCCGCCCCGATTATCAAGATCTCCAGCTTGCTATTAAAATGGAGGCTTTGGAAGTTATCAGTGTTCTAGAGCATCTATCTTATGAGGATGTTCCGGAGAAATTGACTTTGGAAGACTGTGTCCGACAGCGGGAGGACAAGCGGCTCGTAGATCCTGACTTCCAACCGATGCAACGGGGCCAGCATATTGGCCCAGGCAGTCCAACTCTCGAGGAGTTTAAAAACTATCATGAGCTGACTGTGTGTTGGGAGGGTGATGACTGTGACGAGGAGGGGCCCTGTGATTTAATATGGAACGGGGTTTTGTATGATTCAGATCCCCCTATGTCTTCCGAGTAATGATGGAAACCCAGAGTCAATATAAGTTTGCCTTTTGCTAAGGATGGTCCAATTGCAAGTTTAGAAAGAGTGCCAAAATTATACTCAGCTATAACATAGCGCCCGACAAGCTATCTGATTGGACAAAACTAAATCTACTCATTTTACCAGGCCTCAGTATAGTCCATCTATAGTTAGATTCCAGTACATACGACCATAGGGTGTGGAGAACAGGGCTTCCCGTCCGCTCAGCCGTACTTAAGCCACACGCCGGCCAGTTAGTAGTATGGTGGGTGACCACATGCGAATCCTGGCTGTTGTATGTTTTTGTCCAATTGTTAATTGGATAGATTTGTTGGGAAATCTGCCCTTGCCGCTTTACCTTCAGCTACTTCAGGGTTCTTTCCTGAACACCCTGAAGGGGTAGCCCCTCGGCTAAACTTTCCCTCTCATCCACCCCCCTCACCGCTTAAGCCCCAGCCTTCTATTTGCTTTTTCTTGGTGATCAGAACTGATCATGGAAAATAGATTCAACGTGGCCATTACAACTTTACAACAGCTAGGTCTCGGCTTAACTAGGACTTCTCGAAGGACGCAGTGAATATTCTGACCGAAGAAGAGTGCAGAACAAATAGCTCACTCCAATACAAACAAACACAATTGAAGAGCTCTCTATAGCCGAATACATGACGACCTTTTCTATTCTCGTGAACGGCCTAGGGCTTCACATCCGTGAAAATTAGGCCGTGAGTTCTCGGGTTGTCACCTACGGCGATCTGGTAGATAGTTGATTGATTTGATTCTATATTTCAAGTTAAGCCTCTGTCCCCTCTGCTCTCTCTCGTAACTACCCTAGAGCGTGGTATCCTATGCATTTAATTCTAATCCCTCGCTTTAACTACTGTCTACAGTACTTTCACTAATCCTATTAGGATATAAGACCTAGACGTAATCGGTGGTATCTCCGCAATTATTTCCCTCCTCAATGCCTAAATAAAGACCTACGATAGTGCTTAGAATGTCGTTAAGGTATTAGTAACATTCGAGGTTGTTAGACGCTGGCTCCTAATTTTCTCTATACTTTTGAGACGTGCAGAAACCCTCTAGAATCGAGAAAAGGCATAATACCCAAGGAAACTACGACGCCTCAGATAAGAACCTAAACGCTTATAATTTAAAGGCTGTAAATTTGAGAGTTATCTTCGAGAAGATTATACTCGGTGAAACAATGCGTGAGACAAACGATATTTGAAGGACCTACGTAGGCTAGACAAAGGAAATAAGGTCGAAGAACCTATAAGATTCATTGCTAAAGACGTCTAACTTATTGCTAATTATATGGCGCTCTAGTCTGTGAATCCCGTAACAACAACTTGAACTTAAAAATATTATTGGAGACATGAATTTAGTGGATTATTTAGTATCCGGTGGAGAGAACCCGGACATGAGTTTTATGGATACTGGAGGAAGACAACACTACTACATCCATCAGGGTAATATGAAATGATATAATGCTAAACATTAAAGCTTCGGTAAGGAATAGCTATCACTTATTCTTTTTCATCCTCGGCACAATATAGGTAGCAGAGGATTAGTAAATGACATTTGTCTAGAAAAAGCTATATGGTCATTGGTATGTTATTTCTAAACAATATTCTGCCTGGTTTTATCGGAAGGCTTAGGTCATACACACGTTATTGTGTCGGCAAACAGAACGCGATAGCCATAGGTATATCTCAACAAAAATTCCTTTGTTGCTAGATTTTATCGCACTGCAAGAGATATTGTGCCTCCGAGATATTTCGAGATTGTTTTTACTGGCATAAGATACATACCCAAATAGTTAGAAACCTCATCTTATGGTTATCGGTAGTTGTCAAGCCGAAGGGAGGCTTTACCTTTCGCGGAGCGGTTGGTGTCTGCCTCAGCCAAGCGCCTTATATCGCCCCGGAACTCTTTATCTGTCGTAACTCCGAAATCCGGGAAATTGTATAGGTTTTATAGTATTCTCTCGAAAGTAACAGCGCCTGTTTCTTAGTGGCTCGGGCGGCGTAGGTAAGACCGAACTTGCTATTGCTTAGGCGGAATCTTGTGGTCTTGTAGTGAATTCTATATCTCGGTGTTTTGGCTAAATAAAATTGCAGAATAGTTTTCGATTGATCGCCTTCCTCATTTTCTTAGTGCAGGACCCTGCGACCTTGAAAGGTAAAGGGATCGTCGGACGAGTACATCAGTGACTATTAGATCTAAGAAATACAAGATAGCTTTTGATTTTTGATAACTACAATGACCCTAGCCAATTTGAGTTCTACGACTATTTTCCACCTGTATCCTATGGGGCTGTTGTGGTCACCATCCGACGCTTAGATTTTGTTGGAAGCACTCTGTATATAATACCTTTATATAGCGTTAAAGACAGTCTCGCCATTTTGAAACCCCGATCAAATAGAGACGATGTTCAGTTAGGTATGCTATCAGAGAATATTGTTAGAGTGAGTGAGGAGTTAAGTATTACCATCAGATCTATCTGTCAGCAAATCGCCTTGCTAAGTGACTGAACAGCCTTCCTCCGTCTTTGGTCACGGCTGGGACGTACCATTTGCGAAGGTATTGCGTACGCTGGAATGTTGATCTATATCGTCCTAATAAGCTCCAAGAGTATCGTGAGCGTACATCCTGTACTACTAGGGAACTATCCTACGCTCGTCTGAAAACTGAAATCCAGTAGCGGCGAAATTCTTGACAATATTGGTGTGATTCCATAATCAAACCTTTTGGTATGAACTTTTCCATGCTGGACTTACAAATAATTCTCCTCAGAGGCTTCGTGGAGTGCCAGCGACATGACCTTCCGGGAGCGATGACCAAAATTTGAGCCACTCCCCGGAAAAACCAATACCTTGCGTATCAGTCGACAGTTTGCGCCAAAAGGGGATACATGAACCTGACTCCTATGGGGTCTTCTCAGATATTGATTCGCTAGTGTTTATCCAACTCTGAACTAGCGGGCTCTCGGCTTATCGGGCGCTTGTCCTACCTCTGCTTTTGGAGTGCTTTGATGTGGCTGCATAACTGTCATGTACTCGGTGGACTAAACCAAACGAAGGGAGTAGAAGGGTTTATCTTCGTGCGTAGGAGGTATCCCTGTTGTCAAGAGGGAGTAGATTTATTGGGGTTGCCTCCCATAGACTTCCGCATGACCCAAAACCCAACTTTTTGCATAATTCTGATCATAAAGCTGCTTAGTCATCATGCTGTTTTTACATAACTATATTCCGGTTAATACTAACGAGCACATATGTTCGTCGTATAAACCAATCGAAACTTTGAAGAATTAACTCTATCTTCCATTAGGCTAGATCCAGTTCTAAAACTCGTTCCCTATTAACATGGTTAGAGACGCTAAACCTAGACGGTTAATATTATTCTAACGAGTGGTTGTAGAACTATATATCTGGTCGGAGTTGGTACATCTTCCTGTGCTAAAAGGACATCGCTCTAGAATCTTACTAATTTTTACAAGAAGTATTACAAGGCAATCTTATTTAAAGGAGAGTCTATTTAATTGAGAAAACCGGACTAGGGAAAATGAGAAGAAGCATGAACGATACATTCTCATCTGTCGTTCTTATCTTTGGGGGGGGGTGCGCGCTACTCCAATGAACAAATCTCGAGTGGATAAGCTGCTGATGTGAATTTGCATATGCTTTAGCAGTTCGAATAACTTAGGGTGAGTTAATGCCACCAAATGATGTGAAGAGTATCAATACCAGAATTCTGCCAAGGGACATGTATGTCTTGCGCGAACCCATTAGAGCAGTGAGGCTTAGATGCAACGCAATCGGTTGTTCTCAGCTGTGAAAGCAGCCCTGACAGGTTCATACAACACGACGACTCTCAAGCTTGAAACGAACCTTATGTTCTGTACAAAAATTTTGATCCCTTAGCATTGCAATGTTGGTCCCGTAAATCTTAGCCAAGGAAGGAGTATTTCGACCTTGCTAAATTTCTTCAATCCGCACACTCAGTTATCCAAGGATCGTTCCGCTTGAGCCTGTCTTTGATTTCTCTCTTTCTAAGATATTTTTTTCTTTTTCATATTTTCTACCAATCTCTATTCGCACTTGTCTCGTTCTTGGCATGGTCCTATTCAGCCCGCAGCTGCTGGCTCGAAGTACGACGGAGACAATTTATACGATCTGCGCTCCAGGTTTCCAGATATCATGACATCAGTAAGGACAAAGATAAAGCAGGAGCCTATTCGCATCATCAAGACTTACGAACTCATTCGCCGGCCTTTTGAGCCAGTCGTAGTTTCTTGGCATTCTTGATGAGAACCGAGAAATAGAAGAAATTGCCAAGAAATTCTAGATCGTGACGCAAACGGATAATAACATACGCTATAGTGTCTGCTGATCCGTGACTTCATGAGTGGCTCATCCTAAAGAGGAATGTATGGTTCGGGGCAGGCCGAGACTCGGGAACACTATCATGTAAATTGACAGCCGCATATACACGCTAAAGTTGTTTGCCTAGAGCGCCACAATATCATTTGGGTTGGAACAATTGACCATTGAATGGGTCATTTGTGTCATGTATTCGGTAGCCGAGCGATTCGAAGAACTTCTAGACTATCGACTCCTCACTTCAGACATGGCTAGACCAGCTCGAATCTAATGCGCGATTTAATCCTTGATATTATTTCAAATAGTATCTTTGGAAGTGTAAGAACAGTCATAAGCTACCCGTATGTCCAAATCCAAGGTCGAGTATTGCATCACCACTAGTGAAGATTACAAACGCATTTTTAAATATTGTCATCAATTATTGCATGAATCCCACATGAATTCATCTATAAATTCTACCTACATCCATAGAAAAAGGTCATTAACGAATTACCCTATTTATCCTAATTATATTGATCCAATACGTGGACACTCCAGTTTTGACGGTATCTCAATTCAAAGGTCGGACCCTTCAACATGAACGGAACGAAGAATCTTGGAGTTCGCTCTGATGGTGCAGACACCTATCTATATGGCGAATGCAGATTCAACGAGGACCCGTGGGCCTACAAAAGAAGCGAAATACGTCTGGATGATTTTCTTGGGGACGAACATGTAGGTGTTTTGTATATGCTCACATATAAGAACAGATACCAATTAATATGACACCAGGGCTTTTTCAAATGGGGCGGGCATGATTTCACTGAGAAAGCAGTGGGTGTGAGGTTTGGTATTGAAGGCCAGCAGCATGTGCCTGTGCTACGCGCTCAGCTTCGTGGAGATTTCGGGGACGATTATGCTGAGAGAGATGTGAATCTGGCTGAGCATATCTATAACTACGGGGGCAATCTACAGTATCGGTGAGTGCCATTTGTAATTGACACCTTCTTAACTAGATAACTAACAATATATAGCCCCTGATTTCTAAGTTTACAGACAGAAGCGTGCGAGGACGATCAACGGGTTCCAAGTTGATTTTGCAGTGTGTTGAAAGAAAAGTTTTGGATTTCGCTTTCTTTCTTTCCATGTTCTATTACGAAAGTTACTAAATGATCCAGCGCCTAGAAAACAAGTGTAATGACAATGCGAAGCAGTATCAATTCGATGTTCAAGCGGATTTTTAGTTGCATTAAACCTTTTAGGCGCATTGCTCTCCGTAATAGTAGCTCAATAGAGCAATATGAAAAATCTTTCTGGGAAACGCGACACATTTCACAGCAGATATTCTTTAGTGAGAAGAATACCCGGGTGTACAGTTCAGAGATGGCTTTTATCGCCAGATTCGCTATTCAGGCAATAGGTACAACTTCTGGCTCTACCTGTAGAGTGCCTATGTAAATTGAATTGCCTATGTAGCTCGGGCAAGTTCAGAACAATAGATTGGGAGAGAGCGGTTCCAATTCAAGATATCCCAAGGTATGACCGAACCTTAACAGACGTTTTCAGTACCACTAAGGAGCAAACCCTCGCAGATGATGTATGGAAAAGGACTCACAGAGACCTATAAATTATTACAAAGGTCTCTTGTTCTCCAGGCCAATATTTGATCCCAACAGATGCCATGTCTGAGTCTCATCAGCCTTCACCACAAGCCTCCCACGAAGAGCAGCACGTCTACCAAGCATACATGGCCGCGACATCCGATTTACGGAGAAAGCTGATTCATAAAAAAAAGCATCTGAAACTGCAATATGGACTTAGCAGCTTTGCTTTCAATTTGCTCACAATGATGCAAGTGATCATTGGCGCAGTCATTACAGCACTGGGACCCTCAGCTGCCGACCACATGGTTGCAATAACAGTCCTTGGAGCTATAAACACGTCGTGCGCTGGACTTTTAGCCCTTTTAAAGGGGAGAGGGCTACCACAGCGGCTTAGGGGAAGCATGATTGAAATTTCCAAAGTTCTGGACTTCATTCAAGACACCTCAGTCTTGTTGAAATATGATAAAAGCTGCGTCCTCGAGAACGGAATTGGTCCTCTACTGAAGGAGACCTTTCAGAGATATGCTTCAGCTGAGCAATTGATTGAGGGCAACCAACCGGATACGTTTGCTTCTGGGATCAAACTTCCAGTCAGTAGTGACGCGACAGATGCGGAAGATGGTCAAGGCCAAGGACCAGCCACTTACAAGGCGAATGGAAAGGGGCCACAAATGGACGAGGAAATGGGACTTTTGGGCGGGAGTCGAGGTTCGTGATGTACTTTGAAAAAGTTTCTATGTATTGCGATGGCAGGTTACTACAATCAAGTTTTGAAAGTCATTTTGCTTTACTTTCTACACGTGTCGTAATATGGACCCTACCAGTTGTTATTCTCTATAATTATGCTGTCTCTACTTAGCACACTCATGAGAGTCAATCGCTTCATCCAAAAAAACGCTTTACTAATTATCAAGACGAAGGGATTCTGACTTTTGAGTTGTGTCACCAAAGACTTTTCGCACCCATGGAATGAATAAACTCGCCAAAAGCCCCGCAAGCCTGCGGTCAAACCAACCTCCCACTTGTTTCTAGATTTTAGATTCTCTTTATTCTTACCTGATAATTGAATTCATTGGGGTAAAGGCGGGTGATCCAGTGGAATTTTGAATAATGCACAGTGGAATGATTGCAAAGAGGGACTTAATTAGTATCAATCTTGAAACTATACCTTCGAATCACAAAACCCAAGCTCGAACATTCAGACAAGAAATGAAATAACAAGTCAAAGCGACCATTCACAGTTCATCTCTGGCTTCACCGAATGGATATCCCACCCGCTTCCAAGCCTCTTTGATTTTATCTTCATGGTCACCAGCATTCAAAATCGTAAGCTCAGCGAATTCTTTAAACGAGGCATTCTGTCTGAGCTTGCCACAAGTTAGAGCGTTGTACCAAATGGGCCCGGCAGTTTGCCAAGAGTAACCACCAATCAATGTAGAAGCCAAGTAGAACGCATGATTAGGGATGCCGGAATTGATATGAACACCGCCCTGATCTTCAGATAGTGGAAGTTTCTGGAAGTTCTTCCAGTGACCCGGTTGGGGGTCTGATCCAACTCTTTCATCGTTGTAAGCAGTACCCGGTGCTTTCATATCTCGTAAAGCTCTGCCGTTCACACCTTGCGCCCAGATACCCTCTCCAATGAGCCAGTCTGATTGGTCTGCAGTCTGTGGGTTAGCTGGGTCATTTCCCCATTGCTTGATCATTATTCCAAAGACGTCAGCAAGCGATTCATTTAGCGCACCACTCTGGAATGAGTAATCCAGGGGGCTCGTGTACTCTACCACTCCATGGGTCAGTTCATGACCGATGACGTCTAACTCATCAGTGAAGCCGTTGAAGATGACCCCATCACCGTCGCCGAAAATCATCTGTCTGCCATCCCAGAAGGCGTTTTGGTAGCCTTTACTGTAGTGCACAAAGCCGTCAAGACCGATACCCCGGCCGTCGATTGAGTCCCGGTTGAAGAAATTAAAGTAGAAATCGTAGGTTTTTTGGAATCCAATATAACATTCGTTGGCATCGTAACTTGGGTCTTGCTCCTTGGAAATAAGAGCGCCCCCTTCTTCAATCATAATTTTATTGCGTGGTGGGTCTCGCCCTGTCGTATGCTGCGCATCATAAACAGTGCGGTTTAAGTGGCGCACCGCTCCTATGACTGCATGCTGGTCAGTATAGTGCGCCAGGAAATGGAGGGATCGATTACGTTGCTCTTCTTTTGCTGCCCTTTGGACAATGGTTTCAAAGATGTAAGATGGAATTATACCTTCAAAGGTTGGGCGCCCCTGCTCCGCGAGGATACTCTGCTTGTGCTCAATACGGGTGTTGTGCAATTCTTTGGTTTGGTCAATTGTAGACTGGCATGCATCCAGAACATGCTGTGGTGCCTGTCCCACCTCAAGAATATTTTGCAGAACATGTTCTGGAATAATGCAACATACTGGGGCCATCCTGGTGACTTGTTTTGGTGCTTTGAGCATTTGGCAGCAGCGGAGGGATAGAAGCTTTCGCATTGTCCACGGATAATCTCCAAACAACTCTCATTTGAGAGACGCAAGCCCTGATTTTATAAAGTAGTTTGTGGTACATTCTAATGAAGGCGGCGGATATCCGGTATCTCTTCTTGTCGTCATGACCAGCACCGAATCCGTTTGGTTTCCACGAAAACTCTTCAAAAATACGAATAAAAAATGGCTCGATCGCCTACATCACCTACCTATCTTCGAGCACCATGAGATTGCACTCAGACTCAAAATTCCAAAACCAGTCGCCTGTAAGGGATAAACCATGTTCTGGAACTGCCTTCTGCTGCAACGTACTATGTACGACCCAACGCTCTCTCTTTCAAATTCTGCAGATCGTAACGCCAAGAGCTCGGCTTCCTCCTAACAAACCATTCCCAAATCACAGGTCAGATCTCTTATAGAACGGGCTAGATAAAGGGATATGAATTGTGACCATGGAGACAGAAGTGCCAAATGGGCGGAGCCCGGAGCCGAACCTATTATTAAGGCTCAAGTGCTCCACCGGTGGAGATGGCGTTGACCGGCCCGTGGACCCGAACTCTTACCGAAATTGCACAATATTTCCCGAAATACCACTGTTCACGGGTTGAAGGAAGAATATGGGTTTTGAGATCCATGGTCCAGCATGAGCGCTGTAGAAAAGAATTGGATATCCTGAAAGGCTTCCGTTTCCGCGGATGATTATCGATTCGCAAATGACAGTCTATCATTGGTATCAGGCATCACCAAATCACTTATGCTTGCGTCGAAAGAAACTCGGATTTTCTGATTGATTCTTTGGGCGACATTTTGGTCTTGTCCAAAGATTGCGACAGGTTTTGTGACCTGGTGAGATCGGCCCGCCTTGCGCCTTTTCACCCCCTCCTTTCCCCCCCCCCTCCTTTTCCCCACTTCCGCCCATAACCCAGCCTTCTTCTTCGCCCGACTGTCATACCACGGACGCCTGTGTTGATGCCGTATAGAGTAAAGGTAGGAAGTCAAAGACGCTGCTATATCTCTATGGCTCATATTATTTATTGCGATTTTCATGTATTACCAATGTCTGGGGAAAGCTGATGCACCACTTTCCATCCACTAGACAGCATATGAACCAATCATGGTAAAGACTTTATTGCGGTTGAGGAACTTTCGAATATATGGCCGAAAGTAAAGGTATCTTGTACTAATGTGTAACCTTGATAAGCTAACCCCGCTGTCCAGATGAAAATTATTTTTCCGAGAATTGAATCTGGAGTAAAAGGCCAAACTAGATTCGAAAACTTTTGTAGACCACGACGGATAGGGAGGATAAATCCTTAGCCTCTAGATCCTAGGGTAGGCAGGAAGCTTTTACCACCTCTCCGCCGGTCGTCCTCTTTCTCCAAATCCGCGACTCCCTCCACTCTTTTGGAGTTATCTACCCTACGTCGCACTGCTCAGGACAAAATGTTCATCTCGGCTACCCATTCCGTAATCGCTGCTAAGGCTCTGTCGCCCTAAGGATAAGGGCCCAAGAGTATCCTGAATAATATAAAGCCCTAGGTCATTGTTCCGTTCTGTGTAACGGATACTTTTATCAGGACGGTGCGTATCTTATATTGATTTGTGCTTCTGAAGGTACGCCTTATTCTTTTTGCCGTTATTAACCCTATATGTGACTCTTATGGGAAAGACATAGCATTTCAAACTATCGGAATTTTTTTCACTATATACACTTAGATATCCTTCTATTCCAAGGAATCATTACTCTTTATATAGACCGAAGACCTGACCAGTTTTCTAGGTCTTGCGGATAAAGAAGTTATTATTCTCCGCAACGTACTCCGTACTTGATTAGCCTTAGCAGCGAAATGTAGGGAATACTAGTAAGGAGATGAAACGTCGAATACAGAACATCGTCGGCTTTGACCAATGGCTATGCCTAAGCCCTAAGATTAAGCTCCCACTTGTCGGTAAGCGTGGCGCATACGAACTTTAAGAGTCAGCATGCGTCGTTGACGGGATTTTAGATAGTATATACTATAGTCATTTTCTGACGAAGATCGTAAATCGGAAAGGGCTAGTAGGATCTTACAGATTTCTGCGAAGATTCAGTTAGAATTGGTGGCATGGTGGGTGGTTGAATTGGACGAGGAAGACGCAATTTTGAAGAGGGTGTCCGGCCCGACCTGGTGACCGACTCGCCCGGTAATTACGTTGGTTGACTAGCTAGTTAACTGATCCGTCCAACGGCACCACCCAAGATAGATAAAGAAATGGCCTAGAACATGTCTTCACAGGTTTAGAGTTAACCGCATGTAGATGTCTATCGTGTTACGTACCGAAAAACCGCTCAAAAAAATGAGCCAGAATTCAAGACTCGTCTGTTGTCTGACTATTTGTTCCATATAGAGCCTAGGCTTGCAGAGGCAATAATCAAGAGGTATATAAGCATAGCGGCAGCCAAAGGCCACTCATCTAGTGCGTTGCTCCTAATACGCATTCTTGAGAAGAACTTCTGCGGGCGATTGATCATAACGTCTCTGACCATATGTTCCGGGCTGTGGTGACCGCGCCCTATACAAGGGTGTCCCTCCCACCGTTTCGACTATGTTAGGGTCAAAGGCCTAACTACCATTAGCGTAGTAGATGGTTAAGTGGCGGTATAGCTAGCACTAGCCCACTAACTGAGCAGCCCGATGTAGCTACAGCCGAGGCCCGTTTAATCTGCAGTTGCTCTAAGGACCTAAGCCCGATTTTAAGGCAAATCGCAGAAAAAGAAAATTCATAAACGACTTTAGCAAGAATATAGGGGCGGTTATAACACTAGGATCGTCGATCATATTTAGCCTTATAGTCATCGACATTGCGGATCCTAGAACGGTCTCTTCACATACCAAGTTCGACCTATTGGCAATACGAATACTGTAAGCAATTAGTTAGTGTAGTGGGGGAATGGCTGCTAGAATCTAGAGTGTATACTGCCAACAACAGTCTTTTCTATATGGCTTGGTCGATTCCTTCTGTGAGAGCTCCCTTTCGGTGTTGTCATGTTTTGCTTGATTGTTTTCGTTTTGTTTGTTCCGTTCGCACTGTTTGGCCTGTTTGTTCTGTTATTCGTGACGAAGGCTTCATGTATGGAGAGGGGAGGATGAAGTGAAGGGAGGAGACAGACATCTTTCTACGATTTTATCAGCAAAGTCGATTTCTTTGCAATACATTCTTTTTCGGGTTCATGAAGATTTTCATTCCTGTCGGTCGTATCGTCTCTTCTTTTCTACCTAACGGTCTATAGGCCTATTGGCTAGTAGGCGGTTGAGGTCTTGCCGATTTATCCCGTCTTGGAGGCCACCAGTCCATCGCCGACTAGGCTTTGTATGTTGGTTGTTTCCTGTGCCAGTTGCTTATCCTTTTCGTGCCTCGACCTGTCTGTTCCGATCAGACTGCCATTAGTGCATCCACTTGTTATTAGCTACTCTTTATGGTCGCACTCAACTTTTCATTTTCTTTCGCCTAAAACGTGCGAAAGCCTGATTTCCTACAAAGAGCCGTGAATATCTTGTCTAAGGTCATTTAGTGATAGTCCGTCCTTATCTAATTCAGCGGATGGTAGTTTTAGTAGAGGCTTTAACTTTTATAGAACCCACTAAAGAGAGATTAGAGTTTCTTCAATAAAGAGCTATAGCTACTATACCTCTCTAATCGTAGTAAATATCTCTTTAGGGAATTTATATTCGCGATGAAGGATATACCCGCGTCGAAGTTTCCACAAAATCTATTAATAGTTACAACAGTTGGCCTTACCGTGATTCAACCTTTTATTCTACGTGCCGTAAACCCTATAAACGCCTTAGATGTTTAAATATAGGGCAGATTTACGGTCTTCGGGTATAGTAAGAGGAATCTAACGGAAGTAATTAAGGTAGCTACCTAAAGATAAAATATTATTAAGAGGTACTAACTTATTCTAGACACGAAGTACGCCTCGGTAATCCTTGTTAGTTTTCGGGAGAACGGCACGTAGGATTTCTAAGCTATTATACGTATCGAAATCCACGACGAAGGTAAAGTTATGAGTTATGTCCCTATCTCTAGTTATCAAAAAGGTATATATTAGTCGTTAGGTTAATAGGGTAGGGTACGAGGGGGGCTAAAGGGTAAGGGCCGCTACTAGACGCTCCTAGCGCGTATTTATAATTTATCTATCGTCGCTCTCTATGATAGCCGCTCGCGAAATCTTTCCCTATACTTAAAGGTATGGATACACCTTTTACTAGCCAACCCTGTATCCTAGCCGGTCTTCGGGTAAAGAATATTAGGTGGGTGAATTACCGCCTGAAGCCGCCTGAAGCACCCTGAAGCGGGCCCAGGTAAAGCGGCGAGGCGCCCAGCACCGAACGATGGGCACTAGGTGAGGACGGTCATACATTTGGCTGTTGTATGTTTTTGTTTTTGGTTTTTTCTTTAGCTTATTTACTGCTATGATGGTTTACACTCAGCCCCTTCAGGCCCCTTCACCTGAACTCCCTGAATTGACGTGGCCCCTCAATTAAACCTTTGCTCCATCCCACAGCTGTCCACTGGCGACCAGTCGGCCAGTTCTATGGCGTGATATAATAGGATTTGGCAAGGTAAAAGAAGGCGGTACCTTCGAGCGGACCGGTCCTCTGAATAACCCTCTCACCTTGCCGCTAACTGCTTTATCAAAATTCTAGACGGAGTATGATTTAGAACGGTCATAAATACCAAAAAATCTAGAACAAATAAAAGAGAAATGGCTAAGATTAGTGCCGAAGCACCGCATTTTCGGTAACGGTGCCGGAGGATTGCCCCGCCCCGCCCGTATACTAGGGTATCTGGTTAAACAACGTTTAGCTTTGGCGCCCTGCCCTCTTGCTCTTGTTGATCCCTTTTACCCTTTCCCGTTTCGTGCGAGAAAACAGTATATAAATTGATACTATGAGGAGTGGGTTTCAAGAAACAGTCCTGTGACAAATCTGACTTGGTGCTTTTCAACCTTATCTGATCAACAGGCTTTCTACACTGCAAGTAGTTATCTTAACAGCCTATTATAGTGCGCTGCCAATTCTTCACACGACCTGAGCTCGAAAAGGGGTCAATTCTGATCTTAGAGTGAATGTAGTGATGTGGGTGAGAATTTTAGAGACTGGGAGTGATAAAAGTGAGGACAGGGTGAGAATTCTCACCCAGATCACCCAATCTTCCATTCCAGTTTGGCAATAAGTATGAGCCCCGGCGCGTATATCTGGTATGCTTTTCTTATTCTCCGAACACTCAGCCATTCAAAAGAAGATGCCCCTGAAGGACTTCCTTTAAAAACTTGATAAAAGAATTGCATGTGCTCTGTCACGTAGCTTCACCCTCTAATATCAGAATGAACGGGAATAAGAAGCAAACAATATGTTACGATTTACTCCTTGGAAGGCAACCGGTGAACTGGTTAGCTTCGTCGACTTTACCAACAAATTTTGCCTACGTTAATATCACCAACCCAAGTATTTACGCACGATAAGACACTAGTACAGAGGGCATCTATTATGGGCGACCTACTACAAGGAATGGGCACCGAAGTTATGAATTGGCTCTTGGCATCAAGCGATAATTGGGTTCAATTTCGGTGCAATCTTTGGAAATCAAGTCTGGAGAAGAAGGAGAAGGAAGCATCTATCTACTGCGAAGATTAGCATTTTGGTTTGCCTGAGTGCTTCCGCTTGTTAAGTCCCAACAAACATCCTTCGCCAGTTTGTTCTCCATAATTTATGCCTCGCAGGCCCGATCGTCACATCAGCCACCCTATTCGCTTGAATTAAATCCGATTGAAAGTCTTTAGGCTTTGATGAAGCAGGAGAATCATCGGCTATATCTAGAGCTTGAGCATGCATGTGATAATATGCATACACTTGAGGCATCAAAAGCTGCTGCCGAGGTTGTATGGGAGAATATTGGAGGCCGAAATTGAGTGCGTCTATCGCAGTCAATGCTGCATTGAGTGCAGGCAGTGATCGAAACGGACACTTGGTACACAAAATATTAGAATAATTGTATGTAAAAGTGGGTAACTTTTGATTTTTTTTACAGTGCCTGATCAGATCAGAACTAAATTCATCCCACTGAAACTAGCCCGATCTAACACCCTACATCGCCTGCGCACGCACTTGGTACATATTCGGTTTGTTTCTCGGGCCGAATGGGTGCATACTTGATTAATGCATGTCCTAGTGTGGATAAAGTTTTGACTTTCTGATGGGTCTTGGTGGAGAATATTCACTCACGTCATCTCCCTGCCTTTCATTTAATTGGATCCCGGCGCAGCCTAACGTGTGACGAGTGCCACTCACACAGCCACCACTGTGACCCGAGAGCTATGAACTAATTTTCCTTAACGGGCCGGCCTTTTCATAAAATATTTAATTCTTGACTCGGCAACCTCGCCCGTTATAAAAATATGTAATATATCCAGCCTTCGGGTTGAATAGTGGCTGTGTATAGCTGTGGTTGAGTTTGTCTGCCAAGCAGATGCCAGCGAAAATTCGGGACCTCAAAACGCCGACTATTCGGTTGATTTGCGATATGAGTTTATGCACTGCACGGAGGGAATTTTTAGCACCAAGACATCTACAGAATGTTTGAAATGCGCACCATGTATGCTAGTACAGGTTTGGAAGATAGCCGCTCTTTGTCTGATCAGTTATTTGGGCTATCTACCATAAAGTTTCTTATTTTTCGAACTCGCCTGCCTTCCAAGATCATCGTGAGTTTAGCCATGGCAATGCAGCTGAGAGTGCATGGTATAAAAAGCCTCGTCGACCATGAAGGCCGATCAAAACGGTCGTACCCCCACATGAAACCAGCTAAGACAGCTTGGAAGACCGTATGCATTGCCTTACACCAGATCACCAAGTCAAGTTTCCACATCTTCGTTGAAACCGGCACGGCTAGCTGAGTTGCCGGCGCAAAGGAACTTCCTGAGAGTGAACTCCAAACTTCACTTCCGCTTGTGGCATCGAATTCCTCCAGGCTGAGGTTCACATCCAGCTTTCCATCCCACTGGAACCAATCCTTGTTGTACCACGCAAGCTTATGCAACCAGCCTTGATTGCGAGTCAGTCGATACCTCAGCAAGAGGTACAGATCACGGTATCGCAATGGCGCAAACCCGAATGCGGGGACGCATAGTAGTGCCACAAGAATCTGACTATCTATCTCAATCCATTGAAGACGAGACGAATTGGGATCATCGCAGGTCGGTTGACACATCGCTGGTGCTGCATTGCAGATTAAGAGGAAATCCATAGCTCCCCAGGCAATCACGTTGAGACCGTATAGAGTGGTGAGACAACCGAATGGCGTCAAAATAAGACGTTCTGCCACCTGAAGCAGTTTAGACAGACCGAACAGTCCGCTTCGTTCTCGTTCCAGGCCCAGGTAGCCTCTCGAAGGCAATATACACATTCCGCGATATCTGCCTGATAGGAACAAAGCTTCCTCCTGCCCTAGCGAGGATACTTGGGTGAAAGTCTGCGAGAGTTGCTGGTCAGCCTTTAAACTCGTTACCAAATTCGGAGTCTGCGAGCTAATTTTCAAGCAAACCTTGCATACAGGCGGAACGGGCTTGAAACTGATGATTGCAGGATGGGGAAACTTGAACTCCCATGTCCGGAGAATCGTCCATGGAAGGTAAACTTGTGAGTCTGATTTAGACTAAGCCTCTGCAGCAGGTTTGTTCTTCGGATCACATATACCAATAATGGCCACCTCACTCTCCCGTTTTGATGGTTCGAGGCTGGCCACACGAGAGACAGACTAAGTGGAAGTTGGACACGACTCACAATTGGAATCAATGATTTAGTGTATAAAATGGCCTCAATCCACTGAGCCCTGCGTAGTACGGTGATTTTGATCAAATTTAGACGCAACGAGATTGAATGCTCGCGGCGAAATCGGTGCAGTTTTTATTTTCCACTAATGTCACCATTTTATTCAGTTAATGGAGGAGCCGTCTACAATTGACTAATGTGGGGTAGTGTGTACCAGCACGTATAATGGTTATGCACTGCCCCCTGAGACAAATAAGTGTCCCCCTTGGTCATCGGTTTAAGCCACAATGGCATTAGCCCAGATGAGGTGGGCTGCTCAAGCCTTGACAAGAAATGGTGGCTCGGGCATTACTATCAGGCAGAATATTTGGAACCTATAAGAACAACTTATTTCCCCTTCTCTGTTTAACATATCTCTTCACGAAACCCAGGAAACCGATAATCTCTCCTGCTTCGTTCCCTCAAAACACTTTCGAATCATGTTCGAGTCGGAATTCCCATCATCTTACAGCATAGACTGGGAGAAATGCCACCGTACTGTGCCAATGCGTGTTCTTGTGTTGGGCTTAAGCCGAACTGGAACGGAATGTAAGTTTCCACCCCCTGATGGTACAATCCTGTTTCCCTCTTCGTCTCTTTACTCTTGACTACTGCTTCAAACCTCGTAGCTGAAGACATTGATCTAGCACTTCGAAAGGCATTAGTCCAATTGGGATATAATGGCACATACCACGGTTATGCAGCGGCTGTGGAGCACCCACGGGACTGCAAATTGTGGCTTCGGGCTATGCGGGCGAAGTATGACGGCGAAGGAGCGCCATTTGTCCGTGAGGACTGGGATCTATTGCTCGGGGATTATCAGGTTAGCATGTTATTAACTAATAAGTGCGAATTGATAACTTATACAGTTGGGCGTGGAGGCTGTTTGTGACGTTCCTGCGGCATGCTTTGCGGAGGAATTAATGACTGCATACCCAAACGCAAAGGTCATATTAACAAACCGTGACGTTGATGCATGGTTCGAGTAAGTGTCCGGCAGTAACAAATTTTTACGTCTGAAATCTAATGCATATCCAGGTCTGTCCAGAAAACGCTTATTTCCAATGCTTTCACTCGACGCGCTTCCTTCATCTCCTTTTTCGCCAAGATAACGCGTAGCCCAAACCGATGGACGCGGCCTGTCATGATGTACGCCTTGTCCGATTTCTTTAGTGGCAGTTTTCAGAGAAATGGAAGGCAAGCTTTCCAAGAACACTACGACCGTGTGCGGAAAATGGCTGCGGAGAGAAACATGGAATTGCTTGAATATCAGGTTACAGATGGATGGGGTCCGCTGTGTAAGTTTCTGGGCCACGACATGCCAGCGACTCCGTTTCCTAGCGGCAATGATAAGCAAGAGGTGAATACGCGAATCAAGGAAATCATAAATCGGGAAGTCCGGCGGCTGCTGCTCATTTTCACTGTTTTTCTCACCTGCATATTGTTATTTATTTTCATTGTTCTCCTGTTACTTGGGTTATAGAGAAGCTGGGCTAGTGTTCAGCTCCACCTGGCATGTTACGCTGGGAAAAAGCAGGTCGTTGATAGGATAGGGGCTCCTATTTCATGCAAAATACAAGGTTAATATATTAAGAAAATGACAGAGCCTAGTACGAGAGCATATCTGATTCTTGAAGTGATTAGAATAAGTCGGGACAATAGGTTTAAGCAGTTGAGCAAAGTTCTAGAAATATTTGTATAGTTCATTAATTTGCCTTTCTGGACAAACTGGACTCGGCATTGACGCAGGCAGCCCTGTTTTTCTTTTTTTTTGTTTTGCTGTGCATCCGGAAGGACATTGACAACAGAGGGCAAAATTGAGAATCTTAGAGATAAAGTTTACCCATTGTATACTAGAATGTAACTTTTGAGGTTCTTCAGGTGAAAATTACTCACAGAGAACCAATGGGAGGAGTCTGATTTCCATGTGCCATCGACAAAGATTAATTGGTGAACCAAGGAATTCACGGACTCGACTGATGTTACAGACAGGTCGATCGAGACCAGCGGATCACACACCACCGATCAAGGCGAGTAAGCCCGGACAGCGAATAGAGAATTTTAGGCCAAAGGAGTGGAAAGTATGTAATTCAGTCTTCCTGAGCGAGTCTACTATATCTGAAGCGACCGTACGTGGTTGATATCTCCCCATATCACCGTCATATCGACCATTCAGAGATCTCCTGTATACAGGGCCTCCGTTGCTGGTCTCCCTGCTCCAGTGGATGCAAGGCCTAGGTGGGCAAAACACAGGAAATTGAATAATCATTCTACAACATCCCGGCTATAGGTGCGATTTGGAGGGAGGAGGACCCGCCGGGGGGGGGGGGGGGGGGGGGTTCGCGGTGATTGCCGGGACGGCGAATACATAACCCAATTAAGGTTAAGTGAACCTAATATTGTGTTTCAGGGCTCTGCCGGAGCCTAGACTACCGACAGGTACAAGCTTATGCATATATATGCAGGTTATTCACACAATAGAGATATCTTCCGGGAGTAAGTGGATATGGCGTTGGATGGCTCCATCGCTGCGCCTCAATTAACTAGTGGGCCCCGGAATGACGTAATCTTTTTTCTCAATCTTGCATAGATCATTTCACATCTCTAGTCTCTATGTATGAATGTAGACTGTCTCATGGTGGTTATTATTGCTCCCGAAACCCGCGGTGAAGGCGACACTGTCATGACTGGCTGCCTACAAATTTGACACCGTAAACTGCTCTCTCACATCTATACACGTGAAGCAAACTAGGAAGTGGCCGAGTATATACGGTAAAGTCGCCTCGTGTATCATTCGGTACAATCAATCTCAGTCTCCGACATTGATCCCTTGGCCTCATAAATCGTCTTCATCCAGACTGATACCATCCACTTGCTCAATTTCTCTCTACATATCTATAACCAAGTTCACTCTCAGCAGCCTTGCAATTTTCTTAGCCACCGCAGCCTGGCATTACCCGGCAGACAGTCTACCGTTAAAGTCACGAGCACCGGTAGCGCTGTAGCCGTCTCAACTTTCACTGGCCAAGCTGTCGTCACGAGCGTCGAGATACCCAGTAATCTTTCTACCCAGGAGGCTGACGAAGTCACCCTCACCGGCACTGTTAGCCAAGTCATCACTACAAAGCCAACAAAATTGACCAGTACGGCCTCAACCGGCAGCTCTACCAGCGCTGCTACTGAGACAGTTTCCAACACTTCTTCCTCCACTACCAACGGTGGGCACGCTCATCCCATCGCTATTGGCATCGCTGTTTCTGGTATAGCCGGCGTCCTTGGTGTTATGATTGCCATGTAACGGGTCTATAACATGCGTGTAGCTCGTTTCATCTGATTCCTTCCAATGGCGCGCTATGCGAGCTACCACATCTATATACATCCCTGTATGTATGTACATGTACACGTTGAGGGATCCACTTCTCGAAAAGGATTTAAAATCTCGCCAAGGCCTGTTATAGGCTACATGCATATTTTGTCTATTAAGTTGCTCTCGTAAAGCGAGATCTCAGAATCAGAATAACCCCCGTGAAGTCCAACACTGCATCGACCGTCCGTGCGGCGTTGTGTGCCTTAATCCCCTATGCATCGTACAGAACCCTCGTAAACTCGACACGCTATTGGATGTCGTCAACTTCCTTCCGCAACTTCCTTCCTAGTATGTGCAGCGCACTCTGTGGCGGATCAATAGGATGTGAACTACTCTTTCACTGCTAACATGTACTACGTTTACTACCGTCCTTAAAATGGTAGACAGTAGAGTTCGGAATAGGGTGACGTGACAAATAGGTATGGCTCATGCTGGGCTCGTTGCACCAGGGCCGGAGCTTATGGCACGATGAGTTATCATGATAGAAAATAGCATTCTCTCAAGGTCTGAATAGTGTCGGTAAGATCTTCTTGTTCGGCTCAACGATAGCTTAGATACCTTTTCTGATGGCTTCAGCGTCTCCGTAACCGGGGACCGCTGGTGTCAGCAGTGTTGAGATGGCATCAAACGGTGATCAAGCTGCTTGTCGAAAACGGCGCAGACATTGATTATGTGGATGGATCTGGCCGGACACCATTGATCAGCAGCGTTGAAAGGGGACCAAATGTTGGTCAAGCTGCTTCTTGAAAATGGTGCAGGCGCTAATTCTGAGGATGGAAGTGGACAGGCACCATTGATGTCAGCAATGTTGAAAGGTCATCAAACGGTGGTCGAGCTGCTTCTCTAAAATGATGCAGACATTAATCCTGAGGATGAACTTTGCCGGACACCGTTGTCACATGCAGCAACAAACGACGCGCCTTTAGCCGGAAAAGGGAGAGATTGAAAAAAACAGCATCGAACCAAGTACGTCAAATCTACTAAATAGTGTATTTCAATAGTAATCAAACTAAAGTTGCAGGTTCTATAGGATCTAATAGAAGTCATTAACCTTGTGGTGACGGTTCAAATTTTGCGGAATATCCACTCCTGTCCTACGAAACGTTCTTATAGGGTGTCTAGAGATTCGTCTACTTAGAAAGCTTTCGAAAACTTATGTCTACGTATTGATATAATGGTTTTCCAGCACTAAAAGATCAACAATCGCCTAACTCTCACTGAGCAGGAGGCGGTATATTCACTACAAGAACATATCGAACAAAATTAGAGCTTATTAAAAATGACTATCCCTAAGCCAGATTCGCGATACGCATCCCGAAACGTGAGCTAATAAATTCGCTAGTACGATGATGATCTTCGATAGAACTCCGTGAATTCGAGTTTTGAATTCGAGCATCCTCAAAGCTCTCTATCGACTCCTCAGTCGTTAGACGATTTTCGGAGGTCAATTCGTCTGCGCGGCTTATACAATCACATATCTTCTCCTCTCCTCTTGTACCGCCTCAACATTCTTGCTAGAGAGCTTAAAGAACTTACAAGTGATCATTACTATACAAAGGGTTCTTAGGATATAACTTTCCATCACCTAGACGGTGATAGTATCCTACACATATAGGGGGGAGGACCGCCTATCACATAGGTGATTGAGACACATAGGTTTTCCAATATGGTTCAATGCGTTCAACTGCTTCGAGTATGTAGGTCTCTCGGGAGTGGTGGTTCCACTTCCACTATAACTGCAAAAGACATCTCGTGGCGTCGACTTTAGCTCAGTAACGATCAGTATCGACTTTTCCTGCCAGGGATATCAACGAGGGTCTTTAACCCCTAGGCGTAAAATATAAGAACACCAGTACAGGTAAGGTAGCAATATGTGGTACGATCTAAAAGGGCCACCGGCGGCCTCAATCTTCCTAGAAAGACACATTTTGAGACGGAATGATGAAGTATAGTCGGTTTAAATAGAGTAACGTACAGTACATCTAACTTCGAACAAGTGATTAATGCATAGAATGTTGATAAACAAATATTAACTCCACTCAGTCTCGAAATAGACCCAATTCTTCCGTAATGATCATGCCTCCACTACCCTGGCAAACTTTGACAATAAGACTTCTAGTGTTCAACATGCCCAACAAGTTCTGCAGGCTTCTGTCCCTGAGAGCTGAACTCGGTCGCAGGCAGCTCGGTTGTGAAATATGTCGGTGTGGGCAGCTCTGCAAGCTGCTGATCAGGAGCTGCACTGACTTCCGTCATGATTTTAGGTTTGCTCGTGCTATCAGCCCCCGTCACATTCTCCGCCTCGTCCGAACCCCGCGGACGACTGCCGCGTCTTTTGCGTCGGAAGTAAAAGAATCCCAGAGCGGCGCCGAGACCAAGAATTACGCCAAGAATAACACCCACTCCGATTCCTGCTTTCGCTCCTGTTGTCAACCCTAAATGTGTTTTCGCTGGTACTTCAGGCAAACTGGCGGAGGTTGACTTCGTGTTCGTAGTAGCAGCCGTGGGCGTTGTCGTGGAAGTCGTAGTGATGGGAGTTAAGACGAAGTCCGTTGACTGCCACCGAATAGAAACAGCCTTTGCATAAAGTACTCCCTCGACATTCCCTTCTTGATCGACTGCATAGCCTTGGCAGGGTGCCCCTGTTTGGCTGGGATCCGCGTTCAGTTGTCTGTCAATTGCCATTAAATTAGCTCCGAGTTTCGCTTGCAAGTATGACCGAAGCAGTTATATAATACGCGTCACTTACGTAGGACAACATGATGCGCGAGTTTCTGTAATGGTATTGATAATGACTGAGGAATTGAATGCAATGACATAGCCGCTGGGACATAGGCCCGGCGAAAAAAAAGAACTTGAACTCCAACCGGATGGAACACACTGAGGGGCACTGGTCGTGGGCCCTTCTGTATAATAGATACTAGCAGCGCTCACATCGCTGCCCCCAGAAGCACTGTATTCGGAGAGTGTTTCGACAGCATTGATAACAAAGCACGAGGAGGGTGGGGTGAATGTAGTCGTCAATGGAATGACAGCCGCCGCTGCTGACATGTTGTAGATGTTGTTTCAATCATTGCGGAGGGTTGAGCAAAATGCCCACGGGTTTTCGGCATATATCTAAGCACAAAATGAAAAGGGGTAAACAGCTGGCAAAAGTACGATCATCGCGGTATTGAGCCTTCGAAAATTACTTGCAGGGATTCGCACGTAGGTCAGTCGCTCCCGAGACGCTAAATATGCAAGTGAAAGAAAGACCTAGGAGAGATAAAATCCGCTCAACACCCTTCGTCCGCGTGGGTTGCGATTAGGCTAATAGAACGAACTAATCATGGGCGAATCACATGGCACACCAGAGGCTTAGCGTTAGGACCCTAGATACACTAACTTGCACGCGTCTGATCGCCTTCCTTTTAGGGTATCGACTTTGAAGCCACATGGTTTCATGAATGAGTCAAGCATAGCAGGCATTTTGCGCTACGAAATCTGGGTTTTGGATCTTGAGCTCTTAAGAACGCGTCCCAGTGGCGCATCAGTGGGAACGGTGAGAGAAAAATCGAAGTAGTTATTGTGAGGCGGTGACGGTAGCTAAGCAATTCTGTAGCAACTGATCTGGAAAAGGGGAAAACGCTAAGCCACTAAGCGGAAAGGGGTATAGTAGATGCCATCGCTCCAACAGTAGTGAGGCAGACCTGCGTACCACCCTGCGACTACAATTAAGCTGCATTAGGATGCCTCCTATTAAACTGCGAACAGATGCTAGGATCGCGTTTCCAGCGGCAACTCCGATGTATAAAGGTCCGAGGGCCTCCCAATGTCTTCTCTTTCTTTGTGACTTAAGGGCGGATCATGCGAGAAGACGGCTACCATCTGTGTCAGAGTGACGGCCTCTATCTATCGATTTACTCTTGACATTCCAAAATGGAGACGCCAGTCTTAGCTTTTACGGTTGCATATTAAGGGAAGAGGTCTGACTGGTTCATGGTCAGAGAAACTGTAGTTAGTACTTCCACGAGTTAACTAACGTAATTCACAGCCGATTTGGCCCAACAGCCGTCCTGGCCACCCCAAACACCATACTAAATGCGTAAATTACAACTTCATAACTCAACAACCATACATATTTAAGATAGGATATCAAGGGTACGTAAACTGGAGAGCATGAATAACTTATTCAAACGGTAGGAAAATATAGATGTAAGAAAGGTATATATATTTGAATCTGAAACATAAAAATTACGCTGTATCTATGGTAAAGTATTGAAATGAAAAGTTTTTTATGTTCTTCCTGTACTGATATTTATGTATATCCCAAAGGTATGACCAAAATAAATCTGTGCTGGTTGAAATACAGAGGAATCAATATTGAACATCTAGTATGGTGTTTTGGGGTTATCAGGTCGGCCGTGGACTACGTTAACTTAACGTAATTCACGGCCGACCGGGTCACCCTCTCCAAAATCGCGCAATCCTACCAACCTACCTAATTCAACCACCTACCATGCCACCAATTCGCACTGAATCTCGGCAGAAATCGGCCAATCAAGAGGGTATGATCTTATTAGCCCTCTCCGACCTAAAAGATGGCCGCATCAAATCTATTCGCGCGGCAGCGAAGCTATATGACCTACCACTATCAACACTACACTATCGCGCTAGCGGACGTATTTCACGCGTTGATAAGCGCCCATCTGGTCATAAACTTACCCAAACCGAAGAGGATTCACTTACTGAGTGGATAATCTCTATGGATACGCGTGGAGCAGCCCCTAGGCCCTCTACGGTGCGAGAGATGGCTAATATCCTATTGGCTGCGCGCGAAGAAGCTTCTGTATCTACCGTTGGAAAGAATTGGCCATCAACCTTCATTAACCGCCGTCCTGAGCTTCGTACACGCTTCTCACGAAGATATGATTATCAAAGAGCCCTAAATGAAGATCCAAAATCGATTCGGCAGTGGTTTGCGACCGTACAAAGTACGATTGACGAGAACGGTATACAACTAGACGATATCTACAACTTTGATGAGACTGGCTTTGCAATAGGCCTTATATCTTCGCAGAAAGTAGTCACACGAGCTGAATACTACGGTCGGAGATCTCTTCTATAACTAGGAAATCGCGAATGGGTTACTGCGATCGAAGCAATCTGCGTAGATGGCTATTCACTACCGCTATATATAGTCTTTAAAGGCAAAGTGGCTATTGTAGGATGGTTTAACGAAAACCTACCGAAAGACTGGCGAATCGAGGTCTCAAAGAATGGCTGGACTACTGATGAGATTGGCCTACGCTGGCTAGAAAAGCACTTTATCCTATACACGAATTCGCGCGTACGAGGTCGGTTTCGGCTATTAATTCTTGATGGTTATAGTAGCTACCTTACGCCCTAATTCGACCGAATCTGTGCAGAAAACGATATTATACTACTTTGTATGCCTGCGTATTTATCGTATCTACTATAGCTACTAGATATTAGGTGTTTTGTAGTGGTTAAGCGCGCTTACGGTCGTTTCGTTAGCGATCTTGCGCGCAGAGGATATAACTATATCGACAAGCACGATTTCTTAGTAGATTAGCGGCTAGAAGCCTTCTAATTAACTAATCCTACTATCAAAAATAGCTTCGTAGCTAGTGGTCTAGTACTATTAGATACCGAGAGAGTGCTTAACAAGCTTAATATCTCTCTACGAACACTAACACTACTAAGTAGCCGTCTAAGTAGCAGATCTAGCTAATTCACACCAAAAACGCCTAGAACCGTTACTTAGCTATTCAAGCAAGCTTTAATGCTAAAAGATCTACTAAAGCGACGGTTAAATAGCCCTCTAAGCCCATCAAAAACCATCTTAGATCAACTTATTAAGGGCCACTATCTTTCGCTTCATAACACTGTATTACTCGCAGAGGATAACGAGAATCTACGCATGGCGAATGAGAAGATGATTAAAAAGCGCAATCGGTCAACTAAGAGGATACCCTGCGCAGAGGGTTTAACTATTAAAGAGGCTATACAGCTAGCTAAGCAGCTAGACCAGCCAGAGGAAGATGATAGGGTAGATTCGCATGTAGAGGTTGAATTGCCTAGTCAGCCAATTATGCCAGCAAAGAGGGCACCACCTAGGTGTAGTGGGTGCAGGGAGATTGGTCATAGGATTAATGTATGTAAAAATCGCTTTATCTAGTTAAATTAATGGTTGTTGGTTGAGATAATCAATTTTGAAGTATTCGAATGCGGGTAGGTGACCCGGTCGGCCGTGTGACCCGATCGGCCGTGAATTACGTTATGGTGAATATCTGAGTAATCAGTGCTGGCTCAGTGAGCAGCCAATCAGACTCATTGAGTGCTCATTGGATCTCACTGATCATCACGTGAGGATGCTGAACAGCTCAATGAGTCTGATCCCGGACTGAAATTTACTCAGTGAGTCTGACTCTGAGCGCCCTCATAAAATCGGCGGCAGCTAAAATAGGAAAGGCCCACATGGCATTGGAAACGTATAGTTGCCTATGTAGACTCCATCGACGTTCAATATGGTCGTTCACCGCTGTGGCGCGCTACAGAAAGGGGACACGAGGAAGTGGTTAAGCTCTTACTTGCGAGTGGCGCTGAACTAGACTTGACAGACCATGATGGTCGCACGCCACTATCTAGGGCCACAGCGAATGGCCATGAGGCGGTGGTGCATCTTTTGCAGCCAAGTGGTTACAAGGAGGCATGAGGCGGTGGTCAAGATATCGAAGAAGGAACGCTTCTGGCTTCTTGTTCTTCTTTCTTCTTCTGGCAATGAATAGAAATAGGGCTGGGAATCTTGCATTGATCCCCGACTAATGTGGATCCTATGGGGTCCTTGTCTTTGCAGCTGAGGTCGTGGTAGACTTAGCCCTATGAGCAACCTCTTTTCCTTCAAAGCGGCTGGGAGTCTCACTCGTGAATGACAATATGCCAATTTCAAGATGAAGCTGCAACCAGAGAAATTCTCCCCTATGCCTCGATAACAGAAACTATAACTCAAGAGGATGAGATTAGATCCTCAAACTCTACTCCCCTAGAGCTCCATGGTCTACGAGCATCACGCAACAAGATCGTATAAAGAGAATAAGAGAACCCATGTTAATCCCTAGCATCGAGATCAATAATACATATCAACCAATCCTGTCTACAACTCCGACGTAACATTCGAGAACTCGCCACTCTCCAGCTTCGTCTTCCAGAAAATAGGGTTCATGTCATCGAAGCCGTGGTGCACCCAGCCCTCCTCCTTGACGTGGTACAAGTTGATGAAACCACCAGAGTATGCGTCACGGTGCATGGCAGCCAGAATGGCACGGCGGCCCAGGGCCAGCGCCTCCTGCTCAGTCAGGTCGTACCGGTAGTTGGCGTCCAGCACACCGTAGGCGAATGTCTGACCGGAACCGACACAGAACAGGTTGCCGGGGAGGCGGGTGCCGTCTGAATCGATGTAGTACAAGGCGGGGCCTTCTTGGGGAGTTACCTGTAGAGGTCAATGTTAGCTTAATTCACACTCGAAGGCAGAAATGGATTCCGAGGTACGTACACCTGCAAGCATAGTTCCCATGCTGAGACCGTAGCCCTTGTACGAGTACGTCAGGTTGGCGAGGATCTTGGAGGCTGCCGCAACCGTAATTCGGCGCTTGTGTCGGATCTCTGCGCAATCATCCCATCAGCAAATCGTTCCACGCGACACGATATAACCACCACGGGCTTCTGGCTTCCAACTCACCATGAAGAGTGCATTGCTGACTCAAATACCGCAACCAATATTGGCAATCCTACCAATCCACCCGTCAGCACAAACTACCCCATCAAACCCAGGTTATGGTCTATCCTCATTCAGCAAAACTCACCGCCGCACCACCAGCCATCGTTCCCAGAAGACCCGGAGTAGGCTCATTCGTGGGCTTATCCTCGCCACGGCTCAACCGCGACACAGGAATGACCTTCTTCACCGTCTGGCTAGCAATCCAGTTTCCGGCCGTTGCTCGGGAATCGGTACACACAATCTATTCCTCAGAGAAGCTTCATTAGTATCTAATGCCGTAGTGTACGCAGTTCTCTCAAGGGGAGCGTACGATGCCGCCCTGGAATCGGAAGGCCAGGGTTGTTGTTCCGTGAGCGAGCTTGATCGGGCAGCTGGGGTTAGAATGGTCATCGGTCATGGCACGGAGGAAAGCGGAGGGCTAGAAGAATGAAGCCAAATAGTTAGAAATGGTTGTTTCTTTGATTCTCGATAGACTCGTTCTGCTGGGAGCTCGGTTCGCCGCATCGCTGTGATGACGGGGTTTGGGGTCCACCAGATGCCTGGCCAGTCTCCCCATGCTCATGGCAACTAGCTTCGAGTCGATGAATGACTTTGTCGGTGTTGGAATAACTCACATTGGCGACGGGAGGAAGGGCGAACTTCAGGGAGAGCGGAGGGAGGCTCTCCGTGAGGTCCTGTTGGTCTTGCTCGGAGTAGACATTCTGATAGGAGGGGCGCGAGTATTGCGCGACGATCTTGTCCATGATTTGCTAATTAAAGTGAGGAAGACGGAGCTAAAAGTAAGATGATCGGGGTAGAGGGGAAGGTTGAAAGGACGAGATGAAGCACGGGTTTGATGATGGAAGCAGCTCCGCTGGAGCTTGGGAGTTCCGCGTCACTTCTGGCGCCTAGGGTCACGTGGTCTCGGAACGGGTACGAACATCAAGCACAATTAAAGTTGGAGTCAAAACATTAAACTTGGCAAACTGCTTTGCTACCTAACACATTTCCATATTCAATCTGCCGGTCGTCGCTTGAATTCCAACAAGACCAACTGAACAGCATAACCTCCAATCCTCCAAAATTAACAGAATTGCGCAGGAACTGAAACATTGCTATAGTATATCAATATACCCAGAGTACAAAAGAAACCATCTCGACCTCCAAATCGGTGAGGCCCTAAGCAACAGGCTCCTCAAGCTGCTTGGAGGAGGATGGGACCGCATTGCCGACTGCGACACCGCTGGGGCCAGTGGCCACACTCTCCACGTCTTGCTCAGGCTCGTTCACTCTGCCGCCGTCGACATGGGTCGGAACATCCACAGCTGAGCTCGAGATGGGATCCAAGGTTGGCTCCCAAGCACGGAGATCAGTTTCAGCGTCCTCGAGAACCTGACGCGCGTCGAACTCATGGTCATATGCCTGGCGTGTATCGCCGGGCACGACAGGGCTGTCGTCAATGTAGTTGAGCAGGCGACGGGCGTGTCGAGCAAGAATGATCTGCTTCTCTGCGCGCTCGATGATCGCGGCAGTGTGGATATCAAAGGCCTCCTTGAGCTTTGTCCGGGTCTGGCACATAAGACCCATTAGCGACAGTCGCACGCCAACTTCAATCAATCTCAACTTACAGTGTTGGACAGCTGCGCCTCGGCAACCAAATTCTGCGCCTCAGCACGAACAAGCTCATGCTCCAAGGTGATCAAACGCGTGCTCGTGGGATCCTTGTACTTGAGCTTCGCAATCTCATCGGTCACCTTCTGGCGCTGGTCACGCGACGGCTGCACCGAAGCCTCCATGTTCCGAATATGCTTCAGGACACCACGGTAGTCCTCCAGGTTCTGCGCAAAGATGTCTTCCTGCTCTCCAATCTCGGACAGCATCACACCCAGTTTATCGGAGATATCGGAGACGGCATCATCCTCGGTGGACTCGCCCCAATCCGAGAGGGCGGCAGCGATGGCAGCGCGCTCTCGACCGGCAGTCTCATGTGCGCCGATGGCCGAGTTCTCGCTCTTGATGAGTCGGCTCAGTTTGCGGCTTAGCTCGGGCTGCTGCATGCCTCGGAAGGTGGACATGGTGAAGCGGTGGCGGCCGCCGCTAGGCTCTTTGCGAGAGCGGATAGACATGTTGCGGTTCCTATAGATATACGTCAGCGGGCTGAGAAAATGGAGAGCGGATGACTCGATCAGTTTGCGCACATCGTGACTTGTAGATTGTTATAGTGACGGTACGGAATGGTCTGATATGTCCTGCGGTGTGTTTGTGGAATATGCAACCTGTGCAAGATGTATCGGCCAGAATGTCCAGCGAGACGAGGAAAACGAGTTATAATGCAACTGGGGGCAGCCAAGCAAGCGGGATGGGCGCCTTCCCATAGATGACGATGCGCCCAACCCTAAATCTCGTCGTTGCTCTACTGCGGGAAGTACAGTCCCGGTGGCTGGGTGACGTCATGACGGGGAGGGGCGGATGCTGAGCTCATGTACCATTCCGATTGCAGTCGAGTGCGTGAACTATATGAATCCAAGGCCTCTAACTGGCTGAACAGGAGTTCATGAGGAGTCATGGAGCTCGGGTGAAGCTTGTTGTTCATGGATGGATCGCTGGATCTCTGGCCGGATCATCGGTGCTCCACTGTTTGACAGAACGGGCGCTTATTGAGTGAGGTAATAACCCGAGGACTCGAGCGGACCGAAAGCTTAGGTATGATACTTACTTGTATGTGTAATTACTTTAGCTGCTTGGTGAGAACTTGCTTTTAGCTAGAAAACACGTTATTCAGGCCCCTTCTTCAAGAGGAACTAAATTCACTTAGGATTGGTTTTATATGATAGCCAAGAAATCCGCCTGTTCGCTTGATGTCGAATTTGACAAAATTTAACAATTAGCATATATGGAAAATTTGCTACTAATAGGCCCATAAATTAGGTATTACACCTTGCTAGAAAATATCCTACAGAGATCCACAGCGCAGATACACTAAGCTAGTTGTAAAAATACCCAGTCGGAAGCTAATCAGCCAGGTCATAAGTTTCTCTGTCCGTTTGTTGTACACCACAAAGAAGGAATCTGGATGCAAAAGCAAGCGTCCATCAATTCAGAACCAAGTCCACCGAACACACCGACGAACACCCAGAACCAGACCATAGTCCGCAGCGTGCTAAGCAAAAGAAAGATAGAGAAACAAAATGAGAACACAAAATAAAACCGTAGCAAGCGCCTTCGTACATTAAATCTCAACCCCTCGTTTCGAGTCTAGGACATATCGTCCGCGTCTGGGTTGTGCGAGTGCTCGTTGTCCGAGGCATGGAAAGCATCGCCAAACGCGGAGTTGTCCAGGTCGGGCAAATCGAGTCCATCGTTCTGCTCCGTGTATGCCGCTAGAGCGTCGCCAGCACTGTCAATATTGGTGAAATCGTCAAAGTTGGCGCTCTCGAGATTGCCCTCGCCGGCCCCTGATGCTGCGTGACCGTCTTTGTTTTCATTATTGACCATCACCCAGTCGCCAGTTTCGCCGGCGGTACCGCCGGCTCCGAGCTGGTTGCCCATGTCCATGTCCACATCCCCAGAAATATCAGCGCCGGGTTGTGTAAGGGCTGCGCCATTACCGCCAGGGCCACCAAACTGGTTCAGAAGGTGAGAATCGGCCTGATCAATCACCATATCATTGGTGAATGATTCCGGTTCTTCTTTCTGCTCGGGCTCGATCTTTTCCAACAAACCGCCCTTCTCGACGCACGAAACCTTGGGCTCTGGAACGATCTGTTTCTTCCAGGCAGTCTCAACATCACGAACCACATCGTTCACCTTGTATTTGGCCTTCTCTTCCAAGTAGTCCAGCTGTGGGGTTTCACCCTCCTCGTTGGGAACGACAATGCGGCCCTCCAATCGCCAAACTTCAGTTCCGGTCGCTGAAGGGTCGGCGGCAGCATCACGAAGGCGCAACTCGGCATCCTTGAAGAGTGAGCTGCGGTTGAATCGTTCCATCCGGCGGGCGTGTTGTTTTTTGAGCTTTTCAATCTCAGCGGTCATGTCGGCAACCTTCTTTGCGACACGGTCGGCAAACTCCTCTGCCTTGGCAGGCTCCAACTTAGTAGCATCTGGGGCCTGGTTCTCTTGACTTTCTGCGCCTGCTGGGGCATCAAAGAATCCCGCTGTCAACGACTCCAGCTCACCCTTGCGGCCGAGACCGAGGGAGACTGGCGTAATCTGTGAAATGGCGTAATGGGATGCGAAGATCTCCTCCATCCATTCGTGGTGCTGGACATATCGCATCTTGCTCACCTCGCGGGGAGTCAAGAGATCCATCACATCGCCACTGGAGACATCCTCATCCTCGAGAGCGAAATCAGCAGCCGCCGCTGCAATCGCCGCTGATGGAGCACGGTGTCCACGCTGCGCCTTACCCTGGGCGGGGGCGGGCGGTACTGCACCTGGGTGTGCCTGGGGTGGGTAGAAACCAGGCCGTCCGGGTTGCGCATTCGCGTAGGCGGCGGGCTGTGGTTGGGTGAATCCCTGGGGAGCCATCTGAGGTGGGAAGCTAATCGTGGGCCAATTGTTGCGGTCATGGAGGAGAAATTCCTTGCGAGCAAGTTGGCCTTGGCTCTGCAAGTAGCGTCGCTGGCTCATCATACTCTGTACTTGCGGCGTAACGGGGACACGGGTGGCGGGGATATGATCTTGCTGAGGCGCGCGAGAGTAGTGGACGATCCACAGTGAAGGATCGGGCTGGGGGGCGTTCGGGATTTTAGAGGAGACAATGCGATAGCGCTTGCGACAGTGGCTGGCCACGTTCTCGTTTGGAGGATGATAACCGCTGCGGTGAAGGAACATCTCCACAGTCTGTTGAATTAAGGATTAGTGTTCGGTGTCTTGTCCGCGCTGTTGGCGCTCTCCGGGGGTCTGTCATACATATCCTCGGGCCTCAAAGGTGAAAGCCTGCTCCGCATCGGCCCAGACATAACCGTCGCTCGCGAAGCTGTTGCCTAAGTGTGCAAGTGGTTGCCATGTCATCATCACGGTACCATCTTGTGGGCCGTCCAGGAAGGTCCAATGCATAGGTTGCGTCTGGCAGACCCGAGGCGCGCTGAGCAGGTATTCCACGGCCGTCTCGGTCGGCATCATGTGCATGTTGGGGTACCGGTTCCGCGACACAAGGTGCATGTGCGGAATCTGAAGTGAGGTAAAATTGTCAGCTCTGACATTGAAGTCACTTCGTTTGACTTGAAACCCGTATTAAACGTGTTGATTGGGTTGGGGGTCGCCTACCAGTTGCGGCGGGATACGGGCTGCTGGGTCGTCCATCTTTGCTACGCCCGTTTGCGGGTACCCAACTCAATCAATTGAATCGCGAAATGATTTGAGAAGATGCTGAGGGTCAGTCAAGATGTCACGGATGGGGGTAAAGTTGGTCGCGCGGATTTGGTGAGGGCTGATGGAGCTCCTGGCAACGCGACGCGGAGGATTTTTGATGCGGTGCGGGAGACGAAACATGCCAGCAACGCACGACACCTGAGGCATCAATATCAAAGAGGAGGCCTGCTACAGTCATAACTAGGTCACCTCGGCTCGCATTGAACAATGGCAATCCTGTAAATGGTAAATAAAAAGGTAAACTAGTTTTTTTTGATAGTATGTTTACAGTTACCAGTGGTTGGCTACCTAGGTAGGCGCTTAGTTGGTGTTGCTGCGGTCAAGGCCGATGGCAATCAGAATAGATTCACGAACCGGGCTGGGCGCCTTAAGCTGACCACGCTTTTCTCAAAAAGAGAGAATACAAACTCATTCCATGTATCTATGACCTTGGAAGGCTATGAGCTGGAATGAATTGCCTATAGTGTCAGTCCTGACTGTGAAATGTTTCGCGGTCGAGGTATACAAGCCTCGGCATCTTTGAGCGGATGATTGCTGAATCCTCTAAATAGGTGAGATGAAAGAGAGGGTATCAGTACTTCATCCAGCAGCTAGTGACTTGAGCAAGATAGCAAGTATCTCGATCGCTTTCCCTTAAAGGAGAATTTTCGTATCTAACCGATCATGGAAGTTCGTATAGCCGCGTAACTGTCGATGCGAATGTTTCCCTGAAACCCTTTTAGCTCAATGGTGGATATTCATCGATTATGTAACATCTGGGAGAAGAGACAAAAAGACGTAGCTCGGTGCAGCCCTTATCCAATGTTCACTATGTGTAGAGGTCTATACGGGTAGCCATGGAATGGCTGAATGCTCGACTGAAGGACTTGTGACATATAGGGTGGTGAAGCACTTCATCACGCATTGAGATTCGTCTACATATGTTGGCTGAGAATACCTACTACCTTCACTTTTGCCCCCATTTCCTCTCATTCGTCAATTTCAGCTCAATCTGTGCCGTAATTGGTAATGGCCAGGCCTCCAGCTCTGTCCCGGCTCCCCAGTCACCAGTCGCTCGTACTACTCTAAACCCCATTCCCCGCTGAAAATCACCGACGAGTCAACGATGCTCGCTTAGGGACTCTTTTGCGGGGGCGACACCACAGAGATTAACCCCATACACAAATGTCTCCTCCCTCGGCAAAGGTCCGCTCAACTAAGTAGACTCGGGCCTTTTATTATCACCAAAGTGCCGATCACAGTCGGAGTAGCCCGCGTGCACACACCAGTTGGGTTCGACGATGAATGCGGGTAAGCTTTTTGGGGGAAGCTCCACTCAAGCTTTTCCACCCTTTCACCCAATCTCCGCACAAACCCACTCGATTGGATCCCCCACTGGAAGGGCGCCGCGGAGGCTCGACGCCGCTCCGGCTTTTAGGCTGGAAACTGTGGGGATGGCCCTGGTCGCCGGGTGCTAGTGGCGCCAATGGTTGCGCCCCTAGAGTCACCCATCTCAGCCGAGTGAGGTGACGAGTCCCTGTCGGCGACTCGGCTGTGACCATTGCGACCGTACCCCCCACGGATGATCTTGTTTTCCCCACAGACTATAAGTCCTGGCTTTTCCCCCGATGGCCCGGTCAAGGTCCGAGTCTTGCGGTCTTTTTTCTCATTCTTCACCTGTTCGGCTGGTTCTTATATTTGTCGCCATGGGTTACTTTGGCAAGAAGGATCCGTCAGAGGACGAGATTCAACGAGCACCATCGGATCGAGATGTTGAGAAGACTGTGCCTGCTCATCAGGAGGCCGGGAATATACAACCTCCTGTCGTAGCCTCGACAGTTCTTGACCCGGAATTGGAGCGGCGTGTGCTGAGGAAGTTGGACTGGCGTGTGCCTACCTTGATGGGATTTTTCTGTATGTGTATAGTTGCTTTTTTGTGATTGTGTTAGACAGCGAGGCAAGAGAATTGCATGCTAACAAGTTTGTGTGACTAGATTTGCTTGCTTTTCTCGACCGCAGTAACATTGGGTTAGTGCAGACCACCGCTGAAAAATGAAGTGAGCTGAAATACTGATTGATGTTTACATAGCAATGCGAAAATTGCCGGCATGACGGAAGACCTGAATCTCACCGGTAACCGGTACTCATGGCTACTCACGATTTTCTACATCTCATATACGGTATTCGAGTTCCAAGCGTTGATGTGGAAGATCGTCAAGCCGCACCAATGGGCCGCCTTCGTTGTCTTCTCCTGGTATGCACATCCTCCACGTGGAGATGATCCCTCCGGAAGCGGAAACAGAAATCTATACAGATCGTACTGACATTGCATGGCAGGGGTTTGGTTGCAACGTGCCAAGCGGCTGTTACGAACTGGCAGGGAATGATGGCTCTGCGGTTCCTGATGGGTGTCTTTGAAGCTGGGTTTGGACCCGGTGTGCCCTATTTGCTATCCTTCTTCTATCGCCGTCACGAGCTGGGTCTCCGTTGCGGTCTGTTCTTGTCGGCTGCCCCGCTGGCTAATACCTTTGCTGGAGCTCTTGCATACGGTATTACCTCGGGCCATTCATCACTGGCAAATTGGCGACTCCTGTTCCTTGTCGAGGGCTTGCCTGTCTGCGCTGCTGCGATCTTGGCGTGGTTCTTTGTCCCAGACAATGCATCTTCGGCGAAGTTCCTGACTGAGGAGGAGAAGGAGGTTGCTCGGATTCGCGCCTTGCAACAGTCTGGTGAAGCAGAGCGGGAGGGCAAAGTTCAATGGAAGGAGTTGCTAGAGACACTATTCGACGCCAAGGCTTGGTTCACCGCGGTAAGCTTTTCATCCTCAGGATAACACTAATTCAACGCGCTAATCTCTAATATTCATGATGTGCAGTTAATGTACTTCAGCTGCAATGTTAGCTTCTCTTCTCTTCCAGTGTTTTTGCCGACTATCCTCAAGGAGATGGGCTTCACAGCAATCAACGCGCAGGGCCTCACCGCACCTCCCTTCTTTGCATCATTCCTCTGCACTATTGCGACCACCTGGGTGGCGGATCGGCTCCAGCAGCGTGGGTTGATGATCGCAGCACTATCGGCGATCGGCGGTGTGGGGTATGTGCTGTGTGCCACCTGCGAGTCGGTGGGCGTTCGATACTTTGGCGTGTTTCTGGCCGCCTGTGGAGTCTTTCCGTCGATCGCTAATATCCTGCCATGGGTTCTGAGTGAGTTATTTCGCCTCTTTTTAGCTATTATCCTGGGGATAAACTTCGTCCAATCATATATTCTATGTACTAATCTCGATCTGCGCTCCAGACAACCAAGGCTCCGATACCCGCCGTGGTGGAGGTATCATCCTCCTAAACCTCATCGGCCAGTGTGGTCCCTTCCTGGGAACCAACATATTCCCCGATAAGCAAGCCCCACGCTTTATCAAGGGTATGTCAATCTGCGCTGCATTCATGTTCTTCACCACGCTGCTTGCGTTGTGCCTTCGGTTCTTGCTGGTGTGGGAAAACCGCCAGCTGGATAAGAAGTACGGGCCGAAGCTCGACGCCGATCCGACGAAAGAGGGCGAGGCTGCTGCTGAGGACAACTATGGCGCAAGCTTTAGATATGTGCTCTGAAATGATTGCTGAAAGGGTCGGTATGATTCGCTGCTTTAAGGTGGTCGACTTATTTTCATCCTTGCGTGCATGGGCGGGGCTCCACGTAGCTCAGCTCCCCACTGTGATTCTGATGATTTGGTATGATGTCAGGACCTTCATGATTTGATGTATATAGGAGCTTGGGAGCGAGGTATATGGCATGAGTTTTGTATGACAACTAAATAATTTGATGATTATCGATTAATCAGATCGATCTACATACAGTAGTAGAGTAGAAAGGGCACATCAATGGTCCGAGGGTGATGTACGCAGTAATTGACCTTTGTCATTTGAACCATCGTATGCGCATCACGTGTTGATGATGGCTTCTTTCCAAAGTTCTGAACCTTAGATTCTCCTCTCTGAAACTATGCGATTGTTAGTTTGGTGCAGGCACTTCCACCTTACAGTCAAGCTTCTCTCTTGGCTTTTGACTCTCCGAAGCCAACAGAATACCCGATTAGGCATAGTATGATTGCCAAGTTAACTGTATCCGGACTAATGCGGAGCAGCCACGCCTCCAACCAAAGGCGGTGGCAAAAAGAAGGGAGATGTCCCGCGGAGGTGGAGATCAAAGCGTATCTCTTGTCCAGCAACATCGCAGCCTGATCTCGATTTCGATAAAGACTCTATCGAAGCTGGATGGTGGTGATTTTACCGTGTGATGGCGTCCAGGGGTCTCTCCCTCTTTGGGGTAAGCAAGTCTCACAAGTTATACTGCCGGAATTTACTAACCGTCTGTCTTGATCTCGGTAGTCGCGGCAATTTACGCCAATTGCGAATCCGCCTCGCCCGGAAGACCTCGATATGCGCCCCGACGCCCACGATCAGCATGAGGAACTCGAACCTTTCCTCGTAAGCAACGAAGGTGTGCCGGAAGATCGGCTCACAACAAGAGTTCTCCGAAAAATATCACGCACATGGCGCCAGGCGAAAGTGCTGATCGCTTCGGAACACGCGGTTGGCATCTTCAAGTGCAGCCTTGCGTATCTATTGGCATCTCTGGCAGTTTTCATACCATTTATTGGGGGTCTTTTGGGCAAGCAATATGGAAAACACCTCGTCGCTACCATCACTATCTACTTCCATCCAGCCCGATCGCAGGGTGGTATGTACAAAGCGCTGATATGCGCCTTCGTCGCTTTTCTGTTTGCGACGTTCCTCTCGTTGTCGAGTATGTGGGTGACTATCACTATTCAAAGAAAGCATGACTTGATCGAACTAGGTCATGCTGTGGTGCTGGTTGTCTTCGTCATGGGTGGATTTGGATTTATTGGATGGATTAAACAGAGAATGCAGGACCCGCTCGTCAATGTCGCGTGTTCTTTGGCTTCTCTAGCTTCCATTCTGGTCATCACGAAGGAAGGCGCTGTACAGACTGGTGACCTTTCCTTCACAAAGATCTCCCAGATACTCAGGATGCTCCTTTTGGGTATCGGAGTTTCAACGGCCGTGTCCTTATTGATCCTTCCGATCTCTGCCCGGAAGAAATTCCGTGGTGACCTCTCTACGTTGACTGGTACAGTGACGGCGACGTTGATGAGTATTACCGAGAGTTTTCTTCGCGGTACAGACCGCGAGCTTCAAACCGCCGAGTTCACTAAGCTATCTGCACATCACGACAAAATTTTTGGTCAGTTGAAGAAGCTACTTGGTGAGACTAGACTTGAGCACCATGTGGCTGGAACGAAGCGAGAGCACGCGCTCGAGAAACGACTCGTGTGTTTAATGCAGGATATCACCCATGGCTTAGGAGGTCTACGAAGTGCGGTGGCTTTGCAGTCCAAATTACTTGCACCGACCAAATACACGAGGACGTCAAGGCTCTCATCCACGGGGCATGAATCGCCCAATTTCACTACCTCTGAAAACTGGGGGCTAGCTAGCGAGCCGCAAGCTGTCTCGTGGACGGACACACCAGACTTGGATCGTGAATCGTCAAGCTTGATCCCCGATGCTGGACAGCAGTCCTCTTCAACGCATACCCCAGCTGAAATCTTCGAGAAACTAACATCTGGTCTCGAAGTTTCTATCGTACGTATGCTAAGATCCCGTCGGCGATATGCGAACCTCGTGCTAACTAATGATTTCTAGTTATCACTTGCTCACAGCCTGAAGGAGATATTTGCAGAAGTTGACTTTGGCCCTGCGCCCGATTACCAACTTTCGATTGACCACGCGGTGGTTACGCGCATCAATGAAGCAGTCGGCATTTACCGCGAAGCACGACATGCTGCCTTTTCCTCGCTTCGTCGTGATTGGGAGATGATATCCCCTGTTCAGGTGGATAAGGCTAGTCTTGAGGAGATTTTTGCTAATTGCGAGTATTTCTCTGTTTCCCTGCTTGAGCTTAGCGAGCAACTGAGAGAGCTGTTGTTGAGCTTAGAGGAGCTGCAGGCTGAAGTTGAGGAGAGACCCGATGGAAGGTCGTGGGAGTGGCTGCGTCCTTCGTGGTGGCCGGCTCATCGAGGACCAGTGATCGACGATCCAACCCAGGGTAAGCAATCGCAGATGTATTGATACCTAAAGATAGTGTCACTGATATCCATGTTTCCAGCGTTTTCTTCAAGATACCACCGCATCGCGGTTAGTACGCGAGACTCATCACGAATTCCCCATTCGAGTGACCAGTCCGAAGGCATACGCCGAGGATGGACACGGCCCCAGAGAGCCACTGAAAATGTTGTGAGACTCTTCGACCCTTTGCGAAAGGATGAGATCAAGTTCGCTCTCAAAGTAGGCATTGGAGCAGCGCTCTATGCTTTGCCGTCCTTCATATCTGTGACAAGACCAATTTATCTGTCTTGGAGAGGAGAATGGGGCCTTGTCTCGTACATGCTGGTATGCTCCATGACTATCGGTGCATCAAACACCACAGGATTTGCTCGTTTCCTTGGTACATGCCTTGGAGGTCTTTGCTCGATCGGTGCTTGGTACCTTGCAGGCGGAGATGCCTTCAGACTCGCATTGACGGGTTTTATCATGGCCATCGGGCCTTTCTATGTGATTCTCGTCAAGGGTCAAGGCCCCATGGGCCGATTTATTTTACTGACTTACAACCTGTCTGTACTTTACGCTTTCTCACACTCGCAAATCGATAGCAACGATCCAAACGACGCAGCTGAACACCTCGATATAACCTCTATCGTTCTGCGCCGAGTCATCTCCGTCATAGCAGGCAATGTTTGGGGCATCATCATCACGCGAGGCATATGGCCGATCCGCGCACGAACAAAACTCGATGAAACACTGCAGTCCCTGTGGCTTCAACTGGCGTTGATTTGGGAATCCGACCCGTTGAATACGATATCCCGAGGAGATGCAGATACTCCTGTTCTGTATATGAACTCCCACGACAAGGCTGAAATCGAGCACCTCCTCTCTCAGCTTGAACCCATGCAAACGTCTGCACGCTCTGAATTTGAATTGAGAGATCGATTCCCAGATGTTGCCTACAGCAACGTCATTCGTTGGACGAGAGATATTGTGGACAACTTTCATTCCTTGGACCTAGTCCTCGCCAATCTCGCTGCACCTTCTGAGGGGCAGACCTCTCTTTTGAGACATACATCCGCTGCTAGACAGAGAATGTCTGATTGCATTGGGAATCTGCTAACCAGTAAGACTGAATAATCCCAATATCTATCCCCCTCCAGCCCAAAAGCACTTAACGGTCCTTTCCTGCTAACGCACTACTACTATTGGAGGCATAGCTACAGCCATGGATTCCGAGCATACACTCAGCGATATCCCTACAAATGTAGAGCGCTCCCGAGACGAACTTCTATCGCAGATTTCTCGATATCGTCAAGACAAGAGGGCGTCTCAAGTCACGAATGATGAAGACTATGTCTTACTCTACGCTTATAGTAAGTTTCCCTAGGCAGGCATTCATGAAGCCAGGTTTACTGACGGGTGACAGTCATCGTGAGTCGCCAACTGTCGAATGAGATCGTTCAAATCAAGTCGGAACTAGGTCGCATTTTCCCAGCTTCGGATGGGGATCTTGTTGGTGCTGTTAGAGTGTAATCTAGGCGACTGTTCGCAATATATTTCAGTGAAATTCAAGAACATTTTTTCTAAAACTATCCCAGGGAGCTGTTACACGCGACGACGAATTGACTGCTGAATTAGCCTCAACAGTGGCAGTTCCAAAATTTGAGTCCTTGGACTCGGGACTCGGGACTCAGTCTTTTACATATGCTCCTAAGTTGCTTTCCTAGAGTATAGAGTATTCACTGCATTTGCCGCGGAGAATCCTTCCTACCGGGAAAGACGACCAATAAAACAACTGGTATTCCAGCTTGATGATATGCAGAATCCACATATGGGTGACTACGCAATGCCTTCTAAGGTTTACCATAGATCACAATATGGGTCTGTCTTCTTTGAGGCCGGACTTAAAAACGCAACTGAACCGCATCACACGCTTCAATCCTTCAAATCTAGCAATCTGGGCGAGACTCAATTCTTAAGAAGAAATGCACAATGAGAGATTTCGAACTAAAATGACATTTTGCTATGCGAAGCGATGCGTAAACGAGAATGAAAGAACTAGACAAACTTGAAGGGTCGAGAGAAGTCTAAATACGCCTCGATAGACCCGCAGCCCCTCCGGGGTATCCGAGAAGTATCTGTATATGCTATACGGTAGAACCAAGCACGAGGCCCGGCTTGAGCTCTTCGCTTGTACTACTGTGCTCCGGTGTAGTCTCATCCTCAAACGATTATTACTGGTTACTTGTTCTGTATACAAGAGAATGCTACGTGATGTGGATAGCCGAAGTCGGGGTGGATTCTCCAAACTCCATGGAGCACAGTAATCCGATGCGTGCAGATGGACGCTTATTCTCGGTCTTAGCGAAGGAGCCAAGAAGAGAATTAGCATTACCCTTTCATAGTCAACAATAGCACGACAAGAATGTGAATTGGCTTTTTATTAGGTAGCAGTAAAAGTATCTTAATACCCTTTATGGTTTAAGCGTAGAGCTTCTGTCTGGTTTCCCGTGGGTAACGCGCCAAACAACCATGGGTAGGGGAAGACGAAACATGTCCCAAAGCCAAAATATGGAAACAAGCGAATCATGAACGTCATTATGCGATCAAAGGATCAACAATCGATCCCCTGTGAGTTCACCGGTCGGAGAGAGTCGGAGGGGTGATGACACCGACTGGAAAGGTAATAGGTAGTACTGTTACTGCTGTATGTGAGAAGGTGGGGTTCGGTCGCATATAAGGTTGTCCTGCCCCTCACCTTCCATCTTTCTTCCTTTCTTCTTCTTTTCTTCATCAATTCAAGTTACACACCTCCAAGAATCAGCTTTCAGCTACTACTGTAACTATGAGCCCTCGTCTCATAACATTCAGAGCTAACCTTGTCCAGATCCCAATCGATCAAGTACATACAGCCCCTCCCATCCGATTGGGGAGCCATGGATACGCTTTGGCTGGGCACATTATCTCTCAGGGATCAAGGTATCTCAGGTAACTTCTGGGTGTGGACCGGTGTTCGTTCCTTACGTTGGTGGCATTTATTCTCTCCAGTGCTGGTAGCCAACTACCTTCCTAACTGAAGTCGAGATTGCCATCGACGTGGGTTCGATCTGAGATTATACGGTCATAACTTGATATCTGGATAATACCAGCGAAAGGATCATGCCTTCCCCCTCTTCTTCCCCCCAAAATAGAAGTAGCAAACTAACAAAGGCACTCAAGTCACTTCCCCGACTTGATCCCTAACCCACTATGTCTCCCCCCGCTGCTATCTATGAGCCTACTGTTGCACCCATCGGCATCAAGGGTAAGGTGATCGTCCCCGAGACGGTCTCCACTACCTTGACCGGCCAGGGCCAGAGCAAGCTTCTGGAGCAGTTCGGCGGCAAGTGGGATGAGTTCAAGTTCGCCCCTATCCGCGAGAGCCAGGTCTCGCGCGCCATGACCCGGCGCTACTACCAGGATCTGGACAACTACGCCGAGAGCGATGTTGTCATCGTCGGTGCTGGTTCCTGCGGTCTCAGCACTGCCTACGTCCTGGCCAAGGCCCGTCCGGACCTGAAGATTGCCATTCTTGAGGCCTCCGTGTCTCCTGGTTAGTCAATGGACACTTACCATCCAGACAACCAGAGATATACTAACCTACTGAACCCCATAGGTGGTGGTGCCTGGCTCGGTGGCCAGCTCTTCTCCGCCATGGTCCTGCGTCGTCCCGCAGATGCCTTCCTGAACGAGCTGGGCGTGCCCTTCGAGGAGGAGCCCAACAACCCCAACTTCGTGGTTGTCAAGCACGCCGCCCTGTTCACCTCGACCCTGCTGTCGCGTGTCTTGGCTTTCCCCAACGTCAAGCTCTTCAACGCCACCTGCGTTGAGGACCTGATCACCCGTCCCGACGGCGACTCCGTCCGCATCGCCGGTGTCGTCGTCAACTGGACTCTGGTTACCCTGCACCATGACGATCACTCCTGCATGGACCCCAACACCATCAACGCCCCCATCATTATCAGTACCACCGGCCACGACGGCCCCTTCGGCGCCTTCTGCGCCAAGCGTCTCGTCTCCATGAATACCATCGAGAAGCTCGGTGGTATGCGTGGTCTCGACATGAACGCCGCCGAAGATGCCATCGTCAAGAACACCCGTGAGGTAACCAAGGGTCTCATCATTGGCGGTATGGAGCTGTCTGAGATTGATGGCTTCAACCGTATGGGCCCTACTTTCGGCGCTATGGTTATGAGTGGTGTCAAGGCTGCTGAGGAGGCCTTGGCTGTCTTCAATGAGCGCCAGCGTGAGTGTGCCGAGTAAATTCGGGTTCTCACTTGAACTTTTGATGATGATGACGATCAATTTGATGGCCGGGGATATGAATACGGTCTAGCTAGCTATTTTGCTATCGATATCAATGCACTCCACGCTCATTATGTGCAGTTACAGTATGTACCAGTCTCGGTACTATCTTTTACTTTCATTAAATACTGTGCCTTGTTTCGTAACATTATTGGCGTAGATCCTACTTGGAACAGATAAAAGAGGAAGCTTATAATATCTACGACGGAAAACAGCCCGTGGCCGACGGGTGAGACTAGATAATACTGATATAGCTTTACAGGATGGATCGAAATCATGCTCACCGTTTACTTGATATCACAGAGATTCTATCTCAACGCCTCTTTCGAAACACGCTATACCTGCTAGGGTTACTCTGCACCTGAACCCCTTTCTTGGCGGTAAACTACCTAAGGTACATAGAGTCGAGAAAAGAGGAGACAATCAACTGGATGCCGAGGAGAACGTGTCTATGCAATAATCAATTTGGCGGAGTATTTACAGCCTAATGCGTTGCCTGTCCGCCTTATGCCATCTTGGCCCACATTACTGGCAAAGACCCACACAGTGAAAAACTACAGTATAGACCAGGGAGTAAACATTTATGAGGAGAGTGGTGAAAGGGGATTTACATTATTTTCAGTTTCGACAGGCAGTATCAAAGGGTCTTCGAAGCCTTTAGTGTGTTACATACTGTAAATACCGGGGCTGTGCAGGCCCTCTGTGCGGCTGGAATTGAGGGGCAACGCCTGCCCCTCATGTGGGCGAAGGGCTGTTGGTACTGCACCCTACACATTGCTTGACGTGCACATAATCTCGGTACCCTCCCGCCCTGCATCGTTGTTGACAATATCTTCGCACTGCCTGCCTTGCATTTGCGTCGAGAGGGATAGCATCATGGATCCCTTCACTGCTATTGGCCTTGCCAGCAACGTCCTCCAATTCATTGACTTTTCCTACAAGGTAATTTCCGGAGTCAATAAGATCCGGTCTTCTGCGACTGGAATGACCCCTGAGAACGAGCGCCTAAGTGTTTTGGTGGAAGATTTGAATGTTGTCACGCAGAACTTGGTCAGAGGCGCCCCCGCTAAGACCGAAAACGAAAGGCAACTCAGCGCCTTGGCTGCAAATTGTCATGAATTATCAGGAGAGCTCTACCAAATTCTCCGCCGGCTGAGGGTCGGGAATAAGAATTCCAAATGGGAGGGCTTGATGGTGAAGTGGCACAGCGTGCGGAAAGAGAAGGACATTGACGTGATTGAGCGACGGCTTCATGGGTATCAATCTCAGATTCTGATCAGGTTGCAGGTCATGTTTAGGTTTGTCCTATGCCGGATTTATGTAAAAGAGGAAACACTGACAGAAATTTAGTCACAATGCCAATGAGCAGAATCACTTCGTCAATGGCCAGCTAGAGGCTCTTCGAAGTGAGGGTAAGGCTCTCCAGAACAGAACAGCCACCCAGCTGGACGAGTTATATGAGTCTATTTCAACACTGGTTGAGACTACCCAGTCGACTTCGGCTCAAGCGAGGTTGCACGAGTCAAAAGAAGGACCGCTGGCCGAACTGGGAGCTTTGTTGTCCGAATTCCAGTCTGTGACGACTTCTCTCTCACATCAAAATAAGGTCCTAGAGCGACTGGCATTTAAGTCCATGTATAGCCGCGAGGGCAGCATTGAAAAGGCCGAAAGTAGCACTTTCGCATGGATGGTTGACGAAGTTGCACAACCGACAATTGATCAAAGTGATCTACCTGCTGGTCCCCAAGACAATAGTGATGAGAGGGTTCAGCAAAGGAAGGATTACGAGAAAGAAAAATTGAAGCAGGAAGCCTTGCGACAGAGTACTCGACAGGAATTTCTCACTTGGCTCAACTCCGGCCGTCACATCTTCCACATATCGGGGAAGGCGGGATCAGGGAAGTCTACATTGATGAAGTTTCTTGCTAAATCTTCTCGGGTCAAGAGAGAATTAGAAAGCTGGGCCTGCGGTCATCCCTTGATTTTCGTGCGGTTCTTTTTCTGGAACTCGGGCGATGCCGAGCAGATGTCTCTGGAGGGTCTATATCGAAGCCTGCTGTTTGAAACATGCAGGCAAAAGCCTGATCTTATTCCTCGGCTCTTCCCTGAGATTTGGCAAGATAAAAGCTTGGTGGCAGCCCCTATACATTTTGATGAAGTCAAAGAAGCGTTCAATCGCCTGATCCAGGAAGCAAGCTCCTCCGAAAGCTATTTCTGCTTCTTCATTGATGGACTGGACGAAATTGACGGCGACGAGATCGACCACTGGCGCATTTCTCATGATCTGCAGTCCTGGACAGCCCAAGCAAATAATTTCAAGCTTTGTGTCAGCAGTCGTCCTCATATTCCGTTTGTTCAATCCTTCGCGAATGACCTGAATCACCAGATTAGTATCCACGAACTCACTCGGGAGGATATTTTGAAATTCACTATGGCCATGTTCGAAAAAGACCCCAATTTCCTTCGCATCAAGGATACATATCGAGACCTGGCGATCGAGACTGTGAACGCCTCCGATGGGGTGTTTCTCTGGGCTAGACTGGCTGTCCGCTCCCTCTTGAAAAGTGTTGGGTATCAGGCCAGCGAGAAGGATTTGAAGCGAAAACTTCAGTTGCTGCCCAAGGGACTAGATGAGCTCTTCGATCAAATTCTTGGCTCCATCGACCCCGACGATCAGCCTCTGTCGGACCAATTGTTTCTCTTAACGACTGCCAATTTCTGTGCATGGAAGCCGATAGTTCAGAACGCGATCGCATACTCATGGCTAGAGGATCTTGATGATCCGGGGTTTCCTGATGAATTCCCAATGGTATCATGCACAGAGACCGAAATTGACGAGCGACTCGAGCGTGTTTCGTGCTTGTTGGACCGCCTCTCTCGGGGCATACTCGAGATGTCCCGAAAACGCAGCCGTGAGAAAGACGGACACGACTACTTTAGCTTTGAGGTGCAATTTCTCCATCGCAGTGCTCGTGACTACATTGTGGACACCCGAAAAGCTCAAATGCAAGCCCGCATGCCGGATTTTGAAGTCATTCCAGGAATATTTCGCTTGTTGCTTGCAGAACTCAAATTTGCGTTACCCACTCTGCATGATTACAGACCCAGAGTATGGGGAAAGTTTGGGGGAGAAGGCGGCGCTATCAGGGTGGCTGTTCATAAGCTTTTCACTGTGATGGAAAGCGCCCATAAAAATTGTGGATACGACGTGCCATCGCGATTCTTTGAAGAAGCCAGCCATATTATTCAGCATCATGCTCGAGCCACGGCAGAAGGAATAGAAATCCCTCCCGCGGATGAGACCTCGGAATTCAAAGGCTATATCTGGGGTGAAAACTTGCAACGCGTCGGTCGCATGTGGCTCACTATAAGGGAGTCAAATCATTCTCCGGATTTCTTATGCGAGGTGGTGTGCCGTGGACTGCAGCAGTTTCTTTCACTCGATCTGATGAGACAATTAAAACAGCAGAACCTGATCTCAGGACCAAACTTACTGCTTGTTGCCGCTCAATCCAGCAGCCTCAAATTAGTACAGCAACTTCTCCATGAAGGGCGGACCCCGACAGAGATGGTGCCCATGGAACCGATCCGTCCCTTTGACAACAACTGGGAAGAGATGAAGACAATACCAGCCTCCCAAGCTGCCAAGTCCGTGTGGATAATATTTCTATATAGATTAGTCGAGGCATTCTTCTTAGGTTATCTTAAACGCTCAAAAGATCAATATTTGGAATGTCTGGAGGAGTTCTTGCTATGCAATGTTGATTGCAATGTTCAGTTTGTCGTGAGAATATTTCCCTCGTTCGGGGAATTTGACAAGCAAGGGAGTGACATAGGAGACACCTGGGAAGACAGATCGCAAGATAAGGGCGAAACAGACGAAAGAGTGGTATTTGACTTACTGGAGTTTCTAGAGTTGGTGGGACCATCCAACATAGAGGCTTTCCGTGCCAAAGTTTCGGGCAAGAGGGCTCAAGGAGACCAATCAGAAGTGGTGCCCGTGTGTGGCCCTACAATTATTCACCAACGAGGCTCTATCTCGAAGACCCTCGAGGCAATCGTGGCTGCGGGCAAGTTCAGTCAGACTCGTGCATACGCATTGTGCCTCGTCCTCGAAAGTGTTATCACTCCCTCCGAACGATTGGACACGCCTTTCGCTTTCCGAATCAGCTAAACCATGGCAAAATTCCACTTAACATCCAAAGATCGGATATACAATGTTTGAATGATACTATCTCACTCATACCCTCCCCGGGTTTTGCCTATAAAATCGTTTCTACGGCGTCAGTAAAGTTGCTCGCTGCGTAGACAGCCTCACCGCAAATGTAATTTCGTATGTGAATAGGTGCGCATCGGAATAGGGGCATGGAGGTATCAGATGTATTGGATTTACTGGAAGTGAATATGTACATGGCTGAAATTATTATGTAACCTACGTACGAAGAAATGCGTACGCAACTCCCGGAAGAAGTCTATATACAGCTAGTCAAAATCAGAGAGCGGAGCTGTTACACTGTACAATTTGATGAACACTGGCTCTGAGATGTTGAGTCTAAGCTGGAACGGGTTTCAAAATTATCTATGGACGTAGAGCAGATATATGGTTAATTCGAGGTTATCTGCGGGACAACTGCATCGAATCAGAGACGCAACAGTTCTTGGGACGAACGACATAATTGATTGGCGTCGCGAGCTAGATCTCCCCAGTTGGAGGCATACTGTTATCATCTTTATCCTTATACGGCCAATTACGCCAACAGATCTCCTGCTGGCCCACCTCTGCTTGTCGAACCATTTCCATCCGAAATTGTTGATTCCAGTCCACCGCCCTCTCAAAATTATCTGGCTCGGTTCCACCTTCCAGGTCGGTATCGAGGTGTTCTCTAACCCGAGAAAGTAGCTTCTCAGACTCGTTCCATTCTTGTGATTCTGCCATCGTAGCCTCTTTTCTTCATCACTGAATTGAACCGGGCATTCCACAGAAAAAATCTTGCTCCATACCGATGGTGTGGTAATGCTCACTAATGCAGCACGAAGATTAACCACATCTCCATCCCAGGGATAACCTGTCTGGCGAAGGAGATACTGCCGCATTCCGAGATAAGGCGATTTCAATATATCCATATGTCTTTCATTTTGTACGCCCGTTGCGGCTGTGTAATAGAGATTGGCCTCTTCTAGGCGGAAGATGGCCCTGGTTTGTCTCTGTTGGCCGATATCCATCTTGTCAAAATCGTCAGGGAGAGATGGAATCTGTAGACTTTGAGGCTGTGAAGAATCGTGCTCACAAAATGCCGGATAATCGCTTGCATGAATCGAGGGAATACCACGGTATCTTGCCAATCGATGATACTGGTGATTCTGGTGGATCCGGGTGCCAAGAGGGTGTTGCTCAGACTGAAATCGGGGTGTCGGAGCGTCGGAGCGCTATAACATGCGGTCGAATCAAATGAGGTGCCAATTGTAGAAACTGGGAGAGCAAGGATATATGCTCAAATGGTTGAATGTCACAGTCAGTTGGTAGAAGAAATGTCTGGCGAGGCTGAGGTTTGGCGTGTTGCTGAATAACAGCTATCTCTTGGTGAGCCGCGGACGTTACGCACTCCACAGTTGAAAGCCCTGCGGCAATGATCAGTGCCAATCATGTATATCGTTTCTCTAGCAAAAAGTAAAAGGATGGCAATAGGGACAGAAGATAGGAACACACAGGGCCCACGGTCAATTTTCGTTGTGCTTCGTTCGTCGTGCCAAAATTGTCGACCAGCCACACGGCCGATATAGAAATCGTCCTCGAGGGGTATCTGAGTTTCCCCATCAAGGTCCTTTTGTGGTATAAGCTTCCATGCGCGGGAACAGGGAAGTCAAAAATCCTCCTCTCGATATCCGCAAGTTGTGTCATGATGTCTTTAACCTCGTCGGTCGTGAGGGATAACCACCGCGAGGAAAGACTCCCTCCCGCCACCCGCTCCATCAGAATATACTCTGCTCCGACGGGATTATCGGATGATGTTGAGTATGTGAAGACCTCGGGCACCGGTATTTTGAGGACAGTCCGTAAAAAGTCCATAGTAGCCACCTCACTTGCGGTTGTTTAACGAGGGAGCCCAGCAATGGGCGTGGGAATTCGCGCGATCAGTTCACGGCCATCCTTGGCTCGCAGAAGAAATACTTTGTTGAAGCCTCCTTCTGCAAGCTTGGAGATGTCAGGGCAGTGGTCTTGTTGTATCACCTCGCCAGCGATTCGTTGGAGCTCTGTTGGTCGGAATTTGACATATCGTTCGCGTAAACGGCCGGTCTCGTTGAATCTACGAGCATTCAGTAGATCAAACGACAAGACCAACAGACCAGACTTACATCCATCGTCTCGAAGTATTTCGAAAGAATTCCTTGCACGGTGATAGTGGATTGGTGGACGAAAGCTGGCGGGATGAAACAGACATGCCAGACTGCTGCTGCCCGAAACGAACTCGCGGTTTGGAGGACCCAGGCAATGGGGGATAAGCTCTTAGGGATGGTGGGTCTCTGATAAAACACCACCATTGCTCAAATATAAGAAGGGCGGTAAACCATTGAACACACAAAGATGTAGACAGGAGTGGGTTCCCTTAAAAGTTGAAGAAGTCCTAGGGGGATGACGGATTGAGCCTTGTTTTCTGGGGTTGGATGGGGTCAAGCTCAGGTACAGTACATATAGGACTGAGAAATACCATCATAGGTCGGAAACGGACCCAACTGGAAGTACATTGACAAATAAAGCAATTCTTTGGGAATTTTCAATGTGTAGCTAGGTTGGTGTCTGGAGTATTGATGGATGAACTTTACGAATGTCTACAAAACGCGCTAACTTTGAAAGCACCTAGGTGAGACAACAGCAGGCGGTAGCCCATATAGGATTCCTATGTATGTGTGTCAAGTGAGCTAGAGAATGAGGTCCACATAGGTGACTACTATGGTTGCCATTCAACATCTCCAGATACCCGGTCGTTCATCATTTACTATACAATAAATCGAAGTCAGAGCATCATTCTTGCCTTGTATGTGCGTATGTACATCATTGATTCTTGTCAGCTAAGCGCCTCAAGATACCTCGGATTTGCGTTTAGCTATCGTACCCTTTTGTCAACGCAACTGGTTGTTCAGTGACGGTAGGCCGCGATAGCCTTTGACTTTTTTTCTCTGTCGGGCGCATGGTCGACGAGGCCCCTCGCTTCCCCAAGTATTTGTCTCTCAGGGTGCTAGACATCAAATCAAGCTGAGTTTCGTAAGCTGGCTGACTTTCTAATAGACAGCTGCATGACCTCACGCACAAGATGGTGGGTGATCCCCCAGGGGAAAGTGTGAAAGAAACATCGTCGAAAACCTTGGATCTTATTCAGAGCAGAGGTATAGAACGGGCCCAGCGAGGGTCAATTGAGCGCGGGATATGGAATTTTGAAAAAAAATAAAATAAAATAAAAATAAAATAAAAAAAGCGCATCGCCATCGAAGCACACATTGGTGCCCAGATATTCTGTCTCACTGTCTTACTGTCTCAATTTGGGTACTTTTTTAATTTATACTATCTTTTTTGCTTTGTATCCATTTAGCAGATAAGCCTGAGAGTGACACAGAATGGGTTTAGCCCATGTCTAGGCAATGATAATCAAACCTCCCGCTTAATGCCGGGATCTACCTGTAGCAATAAACTAACGAAAGGTTGACGGGTGTCTGATCAAGAAATTATGTATTATTTTGACCCTCCGGTACAGTGCCGGGCCCTAAGCTATACAGTATAGTACAATGTTTGAAGTCGTAACAAGAACCAGTAGAACACAAAAGCAGAACATAGGGATTACACGGTCTCGTACTAGGAGCTTCCAGGGTGGCCCTCCTCTGCAGCAAGGACCAGACTTCTGGCATTCCGTACCTCCCACTCAAACTCCTTCAGGGCACGGAGCTCACTCGACACAAATAGCCCACCAATCAGTCCATCCAGAATTCCAGCCCCAAAATTCAGTGTACTGACCAGGACCAGGATGAACCCGATATAGGTGCGGTTGCCGACCCACCACACACCGATCATGCACCCAATAGAGACAAATACAGACACAATGAAGTGGACGAGTCGCCAGCGACGCTGTGATCGCTCACGGCGCACGTATGTATGAATCATTTCGATAATGAGGTCATATGTATGTGGAGACAGGGCGGCATTTGGTGCGAGCGAGGTAGAAGTCGTCTTTTCAAGAGGTGGTTCAGTGGGTGATGGGGCTGGTTCGGTTTGGGTTGATGGCAAAGGAGCTGATCCTGCAGCACAGCGAGTAATGACAGCCTCGACGGCGAAGTGGTCGCTCAAGGAGCAACGAAGAGTGGGATGGCGCTGGGTCATGCCGACCTGTGCAGACTCGACAGACCATCGTGATGGAGGGAAATCCGGGGCATAACCACCATCACCGACAAAGATATAGTCGAGACGTTTGGCGCGAGCGTCGGGGGCATCTTTGTCTACAGGAATGTCGTCACCCTTGTCCAGCTGCTTCTGCAGAGCTTTTGGCCAGCGCCATGTGTTGAAGGCACCGTCGCAAGTAGCACCATTCTCGATCAAATTGAATTCCGCTGATGGGATTGGTCTGTTCCGTGCCTTTTCGACGTCATCAATGGCGGCGCCAACAGACGATTCCGGGTGGAGCTCACGCCAGACATCACGGACAGGACTTTGAGCAGAGATCAACTTGTGGGCAAAGGAAGATGGTATCATGTTGAAGTCACCCAAGCCAATAACTAGATGTCCACGCTCAGCGGCGCCACGCATGAGCTTGGAGATCTCCCAAGCTTGAGCAGTGCGGTGGCATAGATAGGAGTCGTTCGGCTCACGCTCGTACGGTGCATGCAAGTGTGTACAGAAGACCTCGGCGACATCAGCCACCCCAGGTCCAAAGCGGACTCTGGCACAGGCAACTCCTTTTCCCACGAACCAGTCACCCCGGAAGAAAGCTGTTGGTCGTCCATTCAATGGGTATGGAACCATGCTGCTTTCCTCGATAGGCCATTTTGATAGAATGGCCAGTCCCGCGCCGAATATTCCTCCAAAGTAAAATTTGCCGTATGGTAGTATGTGGCGGGTTTGGTCTCGAATGCTCTCGTAGTCCTGCTGCGTCCAGCACTCCTGAAGGCCCACTATCTCAGGCGGCGGGTCGGCCAGAGCCAGCTGTCGCCCAATCTCGGACAGACGTTCATGGCGATACTTGGAGATGTACTTTAGACCCCAGCAATTAAGGGTCAGGATTCGAATGTGAGTCGGAGGCTCACTCGGAGGCAGAGAGGAGGCCATTTGAGCCGTGTGTTGTAAATGTGCAATTCAATCGGCATGCAACGGTTGAGGGGAGCTGTCGACTGTCGATCGGTGATGTAAATGAGCGGGCAGTCATGCTCACCGCCTTCGGAGACGCGATCGGTTTTATTTTCGCGCAGCTGTGATGGAGTCAAGTCGGCGCGTTCGTCCTGCGATTACTCGCTGTTTCATTTCCTCAATTTTTTCATGGATAGCCCGCGCCCCCGAACTCGTCGGCGAGAGTCCCGCGACCAGCCCGCTGCGGATTCGTCGTCAGACGAATTGGCCGCGGGCCCCGAAGTTGACCAGTCCGAGCTCCGGCGATCGAGCTGGACGAAGCAGAAGTCATTCACGCCACAACGCTCGAAACACCAGGAAAGACAATACATAGAATCGGAGAGCTCGGATGAGCTGGCTGTCGATGCGGACGAGTACTGGCGCGGCTCTCGAGGCCGCCGAAGCCCTTCACCTATCGATCGTCATGCCGATTCCAGCAGCAATGACCGATCTCATGGAGGTTCTGATGAGGACAGGATGAGCAACGACGACGAGACTCTCGCCCCAGTGCGAGACGATATGTCTGACCGCTCTTCAACACCTGTCCCATCAGTCGAGGCACCTTCAAAGCCCGAGCGGCTCAATTACAAGGAGAAGTTTGTGCTTCGGGGACACCTGCGCGGCGTGTCTGCTGTCCAATTCTCTCCGGATTGCTCGATGATTGCAAGTGGAGGTATGTATTTGAATATGTTACTGCTTGGCAATCGTTGACTAACCGCTGTCTCCTGAAGGTGCCGATGCTGCTGTCAAGGTCTGGGACACATTGACTGGCCGATTGATCTATACATTTGAGGGCCACCTTGCCGGCATATCCACATTAGCTTGGAGCCCCGATGGGCAGTGGATTGCTTCAGGCTCCGATGACAAGACGATTCGGTTCTGGAACGTCAATACGGTGAGTCAATTACCCTCATCGGCCTTGCTATCCGCATCGCTAACAACCCGCTTCAGGGTCGAGCACACACAAAAACCTTCGAAGGTCACCACAATTACGTTTACCAGATTGCATTCGCACCGAAGGGCAACATTCTCGTCAGCGGCTCCTATGATGAAGCTGTCTTCGTATGGGACGTCCGGCGAGCACGGGTCATGCGCTCCCTTCCCGCACACTCTGACCCCGTCGCCGGCATCGACGTTGTACACGATGGCACCCTTATTGTATCATGCGCCTTGGATGGACTCGTCCGTGTCTGGGACACCCACAGTGGCCAATGCCTGAGGACACTCGTGCACGAAGACAACCCGCCCGCCACTTGCGTCAAGTTCTCTCCAAATGGGAAATACATTCTAGCCTGGACTCTGGACGGCTGTGTGCGCATGTGGAACTACGTTGAGAGCCGCGTTATCAAGACCTTCCAGGGCCATGTCAATAAAAAGTACAGTTTGTCGGGCTGTTTTGGCTACTATGGCTCTCCAGACGCCAAGCATAACCCACCCCTGGCCTTTGCCGTGAGCGGCAGCGAAGACGGTGCAATTCTCTGCTGGGACATTGTCAGCAAGAATATCCTTCAGCGAATTGAGGGTCATACCGATGTCGTCATAGGCGTCCACACGGGAAAGCTGAATGGCAAGCGTATGCTCGTGAGCTGTGGTCTCGACAAGACCGTGCGCGTATGGGAGGAAACTCCTGAAGACCAAGGCCAAAACGGCTCTGGCGCATCTCCGGTCGAAGTTGTCATCGAAACTACTGTCCAAAACGGTATTGCTACCAACAACGATGATGACGGTGACAACGAAATGACTGATGCCCCACCCGATCCCTCTACTGAGACGACTCCGGCGCTTGCGGAGGACGTGATGATGGCATGAACCTCGGCGTTTTCTTCTTCATTTTACAATTCGCATCTGCATGGGCGGTTTACCTTTTGATTTCTGGGACTGGAAATACCCGGTGTTTGGAGCTTGTGTGGATGGATGTTTGAATAATGGGATATGGGATGTATTGAAATGGGTTCTGGGACTGGGTTTTGTTCGTCATAGCATAGCATACAACGGGTGTCGTCTTATGTTTTGAGCATATTCATTTTCAAGATTCCCTTGCTTTAATTGAATCCTTGTGCAAACAGTCTTTGAGCATCTGGGCAATAGTCCATAGGCCAATCCTTGGATACATGATTTTGCATCCGATGCGTGAGCAAATAGAGAGATTCCGTCAAAGTTGACGGTATAGACTAAGAATGTTGCCTCTTTTGCAATTATCCGCCGTCGTGCTGACTTGGCCATTATGCCTTCTTCGACTCCATCACGGCTTAGTTCAGTCCCCACGTGTAAGCCCTCCAGATGCTCGAACTGTAGGGCCTTGTCTCCCATTTGCTGATATTGAAGTCAGGCTGGAATAATTTTTCGTCCTTCTTCCCCAGCTCAAACCCTCGAACGCGGTTACAACAGCCACATTCTATTGTACAGTGACCCCAACCCTTCAACCTATCTTGAGCTGGTGGTTTCTCGCTGCAGCATTTACAGCTTCGACCGCAGCACTCCCCTCGCTTATCACAATCGTCTCGGAGCCAATCACTAATCAAGTGCCATCCATACTGGTTATGCAATGATTTATAACCTTTCATCAAGGGCGCGAACGGACATTCCTCCTCGAGAATATATGCCTTTTTGTCGAGACGCCAATACTGCTGCTTGAGCTTGATTGCTTCGTCGTGCAATGCTCGTATCTTTTTCTTCTCTCGCGACCCTGGTGAGGCCATCAATCGGTCAATCTCGCCCTTGACAAACTGCTCTCGTTGGACTGTTTGCGCCAGCTGTATGTTTAGTTCTATGACTGACTGAGCCCATGGGTTGGTTCTGCCCTTACACTCGGAGATCTTTGCATCATATTCCTTTCTCCGCTCAGTTTGGGCAGCTCTCCATTTCTTAAGCCCTCAGGCGTCGTCATCGCATGACTTTGTTTCTCGGACATTGCTCTTCCGGGTGGGTATGTTGCAAATGTTGAATTCGTTCGATTTGTTCCTCAGAAAATCATCACACGGGTCACCCAAAGGAAAATATCGTGTTATCGCGCGCTTGAATGATCAAAAATCAATGTTCCTCGAGGATGGAAATTCATGACTTACGTGGGAGTTAGGTGATAGTTCCAGTTCCGTTTCAACTTCAGCGTCGGAGAATTGCGAAGTTTCCAAACAAGGTTCAGTATCGCCCAAGTCAGTCTTAGAAGCGTCATCGCAAGATCATATAAACAGGAAATTAATTTTTTGTTCTGAATAAGTTAATAATAATACTAGCAAATGATTAAAATGATGCGCAAAGGGTGAGCAACTTCCGAGCTAGTGCCAACATGGCTTGTTGTGGTAATCAAGAAATGAAATACAAAATCGCTGATGTCCATTTCTATGTCTATCTATATGCAGTCTATCTCTATGTACAAATATGCAATTTAATCTCTCCTCCGTTTCCATCTTGGTTCACTCCGAGGTGAAAATACTTACTCTGCTTTCTTGGACGCCTTGGTTCTAAGCTTCATCAGACCAAATACAAGTGCATAGCCCGAAATAGCATAGATGACAGTGATACCTGCATCTCTCCAACCATAATAATAATGGTTGACGTTGAGTGTCTGCAGGAAGTCACTTCCAGTTGTGTACTCACAGACCTTGCAGCCCGAGGTAGCACCTGGGTTGAGCAGATTGACTCCACTGCCCTTACCACTCATATAATCCGCCAGATACTCGCCACAAGTACCATTGGTCGGATCAAAGACAGCAAACTCGTTGTCATTGCAAGTGACCTTCTGTCCCCAGAGACCGAAAGTCAACATGCCGTTGACAACATAATTGAAAGGGTTAAGGTAGTACATCCAGTACTTCCAAAACACGTTCAGCTGATCATATGGAACAAAAACACCGCAGAAGAGAACGAGAACACTGATGATCAATGGGTTGACAAGGGCCGCGAACGTCGGATTCGGTGCATAGGCAGCAATGAACTGACCAATACCGGTATAGATGAACTCGTAGATCAACATCATGAAGAAGATGGCTCCGGATCGGTCAGAGTCATGAGGCAATCTCCAAACGGGCCAGTACCAGCAAACAAAGTAGAGAACAGCGCAAATGCAAAGATACGGGAACTCCGAAACGATAAGCCCAGTGACGAAAGCGACCCAAGAATACATCTTGGACTTTTTCTCACGAGCGTCGTAGATATCGCGGCGCTGGATGAAGAGGGGTTGCAGTTGGTTGATGACACCTGGAGCAACGAAGACAAAATTGAAGATCGTGAACATCTTGAGCTGCAGAGCTGACACGCTGGGGCCAGGTCGCCAGAAAGAGAATCCGTTCAACATCGCCGAGATGATGTGGAGCGAAAACTTGTTGTTAACGTAGGCCGTATTGCGGAAGAGAGAGACATTCATGCGCTGAGTGACGATCTTGATCTGTTCCCATAGGGGCATTGAGAACTCATAGCCGTCGTTGACGGTACCTGGTGGCTTGCTAGCCGCATCGGCGATCATTCTGTCAAGCTCGGTGATCATCTGCTGCTGCTCAGGAGAGTCAAGCCAGATTTGATGCCAATCTTTGCCCTTCACTTCTTCAATACCACCGGTGACAACATCAATCATGAACTCTGCTGGATTGGCCTCTTGCGGACAGATAGCCCCGTAATTGCCAAAGTACTGCTTGATTGTGGCTCCGTTATCGCCAATGTCACCAAAGTACACGGTTTTTCCACCTCGGGCAAGGAGGAGAAGAGTATCGAATTGAGCGAAAAGCTGAGCAGAAGGTTGGTGAATAGTTACGAGGACTGCTTGGCCCACATCCGCTAGTTTCCGAAGGAATCTGACGGTATTATAGGCAGATTGGCCGTCAAGGCCAGAAGTAGGCTCATCCAAGAAGATAAGAATGCTAGGCTTCGAGACGAGCTCCACTCCGATCGTCACGCGCTTTCGCTGCTCAACAGATAAACCATTTCCCACGGTGCCAATGAGAGTATCGGCGAGATCGTGTAGTTCCAACAAGTCAATGATTGTTTCGACATATTTGAGCTTTTCTGCCTTCGGTATGTCACGAGACTGTCGAAGGAGAGCAGAAAATTCTAACGCTTCTTTCACAGTGGCATACGACTCGTGGACATCCAGCTGCTCACAGTATCCTGCCATTCTCTGGAAAGATACCGGTAACTCGCGACCATCGACCAAGATTGAGCCTCTGATGGTGCCTTCAGTCTTGCGTTGCGCGAGTACATCGAGCAAAGTCGTTTTGCCAGCACCAGAAGATCCCATGAGAGCACCGAGCATGCCGGGTTTCACCCAACCGTTGATGTTATCGAGGAGAACTCGGTCGCCAGTTGGTGTTTTGACCGTGTAAGTAAGGTTCTTCCAGGTGAAAATAGAGGTGTTGCGAACAAGATTATCATCATCCACCTGAATCGGCTCATAGGTGGTGGTATGAGCCGCACGCTTCTCGTTGTTTTGGGCCTCTTCATCGTTGCCAACTTGGTGTTTCTTGAGATTCTCACGTGGAATGAGAAGGGAAGAACCAGATGCAGCACCAGATTTCCAGAAGCAAGTAAAGACAACCGTGAGAACAGCGAAGAAACCCCACCAGGCCCAGACAACACCAAAGTTTCGCCACATCTGAGAATGCTTATAGTGGAGGGATGAGAGATACTGATCTCCAGTCACATAATCTGCGCCAGGGAGGGCACCACCCACCCCAGCGCAAGATTTGTGGCCTGACCCAACGTTCTCGTATCCAGGGCCACTGGGAATCAGATTTCCCCCAACACAGTCGATATGCTGGTCATGGAATTCGTTGGTCAAGGCCGCTTGGAATGCATAAGCAAAAGGATTGGTGTAGTATAGCTCGAGGAACCAATTCTTGATCTGCGGCTTTGGAATCATATATCCTGCGTACATCACGATTGCTTTGACCGCAGTACCACTGATTTTGGATGCAGCTTCGAAGGTACTAAAGGCAGCTCCAATGAACCTGAACAAAGCGGTGATGCACTAGAATATAGTTAGCTCAGAGTCCATGTTGATGAATGTGCATAAAGACAGGCAAAATGACAGACAGAAAGAGTGGGACTTGTTTAGGGGTAGGCCATTATCTTGGGACCCCTGTAGATAAGTACTTACCAAAGTAGTGGTGAAAAGGATAGCCCAGAAAGTGAAAAACGCTGCTGCGGTATGCTTCAATCCAACCATCCAATAGATCACAACAGAGAAGATTGTGCATTGGAACAGCAAAACGGGAAAATCTGCGGTAATCTGCGCTAGACAGAAAGCAGCTGGATGATACATGGCGAAAGACTTGTGCTTTGTTAGGATAGGACGGCCTTTAAAAGATTCAGTGACTTCGGACATGGCGACAATGCAGTTGTAAAGCAACGAGAAGAACACGGCACCGCCCTTAGTGAAGAGGCCTGCAGAGGTATCTGGAGAGTTGTAGAAGCATGACCCAGCAATTAAAGCCATGACACACGACAGAACCTGTTTGATCAGGAACGTGCTCTTCTCGCCCCAAAGGATTTGGTATTGTCTGGCCGTGCATGACATGAGCTGGGCCCAGAAGCTGGTGGTCAGATCACTGCCCTTGGGGAGGTGTTTGGATTTCTCCCAGGCCACAGATTCTTTGAATGCTTCAGTGCGCTCGGCAGCAAGTTGACTGTCGGGATATCCGTACAGAGACACTTCGTTCTTGTATGTTGCCGAATTCTGGTACTCGGTCAAAATCGCATCGGCCGTTCTGGGGAATCTGTTCTCCCAACCAGGTCTAATCTTTCGTTCGGTCGGAACAGTCAAACCTGTGAGGAAGTCACCTTAAAAGCCAAGTCAGCAAGAAGAAAACGACGAGGGAACAATCAGATCCCATACCAATGTTTGCACCATCCGTGTATACAAATCCAAGATTCTCCATGAATGGTTTAGCTTCCGATGCTGGGCCGTAGTAGATCTGTTTTCCCTCATCGAGGACGAGAACCTTGTCGAAGAGATTATAGATTCCATTTCCAGCTTGATAAAGCGTCACAATAGTGGAAAGACCCTGGACGTCGGTCATGGCGCGAAGAGCTTTAGCCCACTCTAAGGCCGTAGAAGCATCGAGTCCTCTTGTCGAATTATCCCAAGCAAACACCGAACCTCTGGTTGCCAAGCACTCAATAATGGACACTCGCTTTCTTTCGCCACCACTGACACCTCGGACGAATTCATTGCCGACTTTTGTATCGGAAGTATGGGCGATTCCCATAGATTCCAGGAGAAATTGTTTGGTCTCGGCTGTATACTCGGCAACACTCTTGGCTTCGCCGGGAAGGTGGTAGGGGACTTTAAGCTTGGTAGCAAACTCCATCGTTTGACCCACTGTCAACCGAGGGTAGAAGAGCTCCTCCTCGGTGTTCATCACAATTTGGCCTTGATATTTTGATGCTTCTTCTGGTGTCATGTTTCCAAATCGTACATCTCCAGTGATGTTCTTATATCCCTCGCGGCGATTGGAAAGCATTTTGAGAAGCGTAGTACATCCAGATCCGGGCCGTCCAAGGACAAGAAGCATTTCACCAGGCTTGACACATCCATGGCTGTTCGACAAGATCGACTTAAGAGGTGGTTTGCGGCGGAAGTCTTTGATGAGTTGAGGCACGTTGAACTGAGAGATCATGTTCTCTTTGACTGCTGCTTCAGCAGCGAGAACCTCGACCGACAGATCATGCCAAGTAACTCCTAGCTCGCGTTTCTTAAAGCCAGCTGCTTCATCACGTTCGGCGTTCCGAATGACTTGTGGTGTCATATGCCATTCTAGATTTTTCTTAGGCGGCGGGATGACAGAGGGATGAGGAGTTAGGGTTTCGGCGCTGCTCGCTTCTCTAAGGTTGATTTCAGGGACAGTAAGAGTGTTGAAGTAGATTCCATTCCCTTCTTCAGTGGCTGTTCCGGGAGGTGAGGTGCTGTCGTATTCTTTTTCTTCTGTGTGTTCCTCCATGATGGAAGCGAAGATGAAGAGTGGAGATTGGTCTGTCTTGAAAAATATTTTGCTTGGGAATTGGGCGCAAGGGTATAGTTATAAGATCTACGAGTACCTTCGGATCAATAGGATCTTCAGCCAGGAACCGTCTTCTAGATCCGACGAGCCCTGAAGATAGTGGAGCCAGGGGCTTGTAAACGGCATTGTGGATTTACATCTCTGTCCAGCGAATGCCTCTGGCGAATTCCGTTCAAGATTCCGTCAATTGGGACTAGTATTAGGAATTACCGCTGTACTATTGTACTTTCCACCACTATGAATAGGTTCATGGGCATAATTGGAACGGCACGCCACCCGAGTTTCCGTTGATGTGGAGAACTTGCACTATAAAAATAACCAAATAGGAAGTTTGACAGCTCAATGATAGGACTCGGCCTGAATGCCGAGATAGGGACTAAGTTGAGCCGCCAGGGACGGCCAATCGGTAACTTGATGTGATGGTTTCATGTTCCTCCTAGGTTCAATGGTGCCTAGACAGACAGTCTTTACTACCTCGGATCCGCGGTATCAACCCGATTTGCGGCATATAACTATTCATGTTCAATTAATAATCATATAAGCAGCCGGCAGATCATTCTGGTAAAATTATGAAAATTATTTTGGAAAACTGCTATAGAATACTCCATGAACGAATTGCCCTTTCGTTCATCAATCTAAATCCAGTAATTTTAGTGCCTTACATATTCATCAAATTCGAAGATCTACGCAAGGATCAGCACATCAGATCGAGCTTTGCTTCCTTGATCAAAGTAAAAATAGATCTACCGAAGAGTAGCCATGGGTCAGAGGTCCCGTCAAGAGCCGAATTACGTAGACATGGCGCAGGCCGGCTTGCCGGATAGCAACCGATGGTTCTGCCGATCTACCCGGCCCAAGACTAAACGGGCAATATACGCTCGTTGACAACAATTATTATGGGGACCAACTCAACGCTAGAGGTGCATGCAACTAAGGATTATATATCTCGACCCACCACCCAGCGATATTATGTCTTCCAATTTTACATAAATGATGTGGTGTGCTCTCTGGTACTCAGAACAATCATCAGGTGCCAATAGGTACCAGCTCAATATTGCTACTCTTTCGCGGGCGCTGATTCACCTCAGTCCGCTTTCCTGAAGTGAGTCAATCGTGAATGCTTCTCACAGAACACGCTATACCACTTTCGAATGATACCAAGAAAATGTACATCGAGTTCTCTGCATAATAATGCATGCCTGACTCTTGTAGTACGGGTCTTATAAGTTTCAAACTCTGACAGATTTTCGATGTTTTACCAGTCATAAGTTTAAAAATTAGAATGACGAGAAACCCAGGCTCTCAAAATGGGTTTTCCAAAGATATTTAAACAGATCCTTTGTAAAACGCCGAGTCGAAGCACATTTGGGGGATAGGTTAGCGTGTCGTGTGAGAAGCCTCAAACCGAACATACTGGTTTCGTTTGCCGTGACTGTTTGGTTTCTAACTGTATGTGGCCAGCTCTTTGGGGCGGTTCTCTTCTCTACCACTCTTTTGGCATGTTAATAAACATTTTATTAGAGGCCGTATTATTGGTGCTAGTAAATGACAATTTTAGAGTTCATTACAGACTCTTCTTCTGGGTGATTAATTACCCACCGCTTGAATTGGCTCTGATAAGCCAGGCGACACGTCCTGCCAACAATGAGATGCTTGCTGAATATGAAGACGCTCGCCTAGCCATATATCGAGTTTCTTGATAAGTAGGGCTGAGAATGAGGAAGGGAGGGGATATTGGAAGGATGAATCCATCTCAGCATTTGTTCATTGGATGAACAACCCCTTCCATAGACATAGACCGTGAGGCGGGATCCACTTTCTACCCAATGAAGAATACCCTATCTAGCTTCTATCACCTATGCTACTGCATGTAAACTGGGAGACGACGATAGATCCTGGTATTAAATCCATAGCTCATTTTACATCTTGCCTCTGTCAGTTCAGCCAGCTCCTATTTCCGCTATTTCGCCGCCCCCAGACCATTATGCGTCGTCACTTCCATATCTCTCAATTCACTTTTTCGACCTAGAATGCAATGGAAATGGAGCGTCTGCAGCTAGACGGGCTGAAGGCCGAGACTAGCAATGAACCTGGGAGAATTTGCCCGGTTCTTTGGGCAATATACACACAGATAATGGAAGATCGCACTGAACGAATAATTAAAGTAGCTAGAGAAAAATTCATCAATATTAATCGGGTCACATGAGAGTGATAACATATATCAAACATTCCACCGCTCCCTACTCCGATTATTGATACAGAACCCAACCTTGGAAATTTGAACAAAGTTGAGCTCACATCACAGTTACCTTCCAAACCCTCCCTATTGCTAGAAGACCCATTACATTAAGGTACTCATGACGACGACGAGACTCAGGCCAGTCAAGAAATGCAGGGCCTGTGGAGCGACGGATACGGCTATAGAAGTCGTAGTACCGTTACACGTCCCTTCTCCTGTCATCACAACGCGATTAGTGGAATCTTGCACAGAGAGTTTCCCGTTCTTCGACTAACCGAATGACTAACTGCACATTCTTAGATATGCATCCTGGTTAAGGTCGTAATAGGTAACGTTGTAGACACCGGAGCCGCATTAAACGTTGTCGCAGTGCGTGATATTTATCGCATCCGATACTGAGGCAAGCTGATTTAGGTAAAGGCACTTGACATCCGACCTTTCGGTGCTGTTTAGCGTGCTTGTATAATTCCCACATGCAGTGCTGTTGTAAAAGGTATCATAGGATGCTTCGCCGTAGCATGGTTGCGAGCATGGTTGAAGATGTTGAATCCAAGCGCCCATATGCCACAGCACGCAGAGACAAACAAAGTGCGATAAAATAATACCATGTCCACATTTTAGACCTGAGAGAGGTTAAAGTAGAAAATACAAAGAAAGATAGGTCAAGAGGACCGCGATTGTGTGTAAATCTTAGACTCGTGGGGGGTGAGAAGGTTCAATATTAAAGGGCTCTGTGACTTGATTATTCTCTTCTTTATCACCTTTCGCGGACCTCAGCCTATAATAGTATACGACTACTGGTTTGGCGCTAAGAGAAAATAGAGTGACACGGCAAAACTCTCACACCCCGGGCACATTGCCTCATTGTACATTCCGCCGGTCGAAAGATCAGCCTGAGAATAATTGGTTAGCTACGATCGCACGTTTTTATGCTAATATTTATCATTTGACTTAAAATTAGCTTGAAGTTCTAAATTGATCAAAAGATGCTCCGGCGAGTTCGGGGGCCTTGTATCATGACTTGCTGAGCGAGTTGGTGGACGTCAGAACCTTGGTACGATTAGTGTTATGGATCGGTCCTAAGCACATGTCACGGCTTTTCTGGAGATTAGATATTTGATAACTTAGATCACAGGCAAAAGAAAGGACTAGACACTAAAATCCCTAGCTGAGATACCTGAATGTGAACGATAACTCATTTCCCCCTTAGGTACACGTTACCTCGCTGTGGCTGATAAGCTCCTTATTGGCTCCCGATGGAGCCCCTTGGATGCCAAAATTTGAATTGTTAAATTTACCCGACACTAAGTTCCCCGAGCGGTTAGAGCCGTCCCCTACGGGGCTAATATCATATCAAGTGCTAGTAGATCGCTTTATATTCAGTAAGTGCAAGACGGCCGACCTAGCCAGGATTATCAGTGCCAAGAGCCTCCCCCTTCCACATGTAGACCGGATAGGTAGTGCTTAGTACAGATAGTGGTAATTGCCCCATCGCTTGTCTCTTTTGTCAAGCGGCGCTATTCGCCACTAAGAGAAGCCTAACCCCTAGTGGCTAAAGAAGCAATTGTAGTCACTGAAAGAGAAAGCTCAATTCCCTAGTCAGGCCTGTTGATCGCTGATTCGCGATTGTTACCTAACAACCAATGGTAGACAATGCCGTAGTTTAAATTCAATCCCGCCACTTCTTGCATGCTGATCAATTTTCTTCCGTCTTCCTATTACATTTAGTATATTTGACGAATTTTAAGGCATTTTAGACACCCTATCCGGCTACAGTATGAGCTTGGGCTGCTATGGCTCTTACTATCTAGCAGAGGAGTAGCGGTACTCGTGAAGAAAACGATATCCACAACTATGATCACGAAGCCAACAACAACTTTATCTAATTACTTTTCAGGAACGCTCAGTCCGGACTTGTTCCACTCAGCTTATCTCACAAAGAGGTACATGCCAATAACTTAGATGCTAATTTAGTAGTACCATGTCTAAACATAGTCTAGCTTTATTAATATCCATCTCAACTTCTAAACGTACTAACATTAAAGTTATTCTAATTTAAACTAGTCTCGCTCGTAGCAAACCGGGTGAGACTAGTCTTAGCACCTAGTTCACTAATTAAAACCCTGGCATATTGAATTTCGGCAAGGCCGAGTCTCATTCTGAGAGCGATATCCAAGCCATACAACTCTTGTGCTAAGCATTTTACGACAAGAGGTACACGACGCTTTTTGAAATTAATAGGAACGATAGCTGCAAAGGACTAGTTTGTCCAATTTTGGGTGCTACTCCCGGAAGATGCACTCAAACTGCCGGTTATATTGCCAATGCGGAGATTGATGAGATCATTTCGTCCAATTCTAACGTTCAAATCCTCTTCGATGATGATAGTGACTCAGATATTATCGTCTATAATGACACATAGTGGGTCGATTACATGACAACCACTATAAAGCGCACCCGAACCACCTACAACAAGGGTCTTAATATGGGTGGTACAACAGAGTGGGCAATTGATCTCGAGCAATTTATTGACGATCCTGATGATCTCGTGCTTCTCGAGCTGAGTGCTAATATTACGAATACTGAACAATGTGTTTTTCTAGACTAAGATACAACAACTTCTGAAGAAGCAAGCTCGGAAAGAAATATGGCAATTTGTATCGATTCCTTACGTTATTTGAAAACGAACACTCGGGATCTGCTAGTAAGTCTTTCTTTTTCACTGTATTATCTTAACCTATCTCTAATAAACCTTTAGCTAGTTAGGACCGAGAACTCTTTAGCGACGAAACTACGCGATGTTCTTCTTTAACTAAAGATGTTAATTGTGATATTTCTCCATCAAGCAATTATTTAACATCGAATGAACTATTATATTATTAGGCCCGGTTTGTGGTTGCTAACTATCGGCTCTATATAAGCGAGTACCATAATTAATTCCAGGAGGTGATAGTTAACGCCACGAACAAAGTTAAATAGCTTGTTATTGAATTCCCCACAAAAAGCCCTGATGTTGTAGATATTACGTCGCTCTTAACAAACTTCGGTGGAGCTCTCGGCCTTGTGTCTAGGCTTACTAGTGATAGGTTAGTAACCACTCTAATAGCGTCCGCGGGTAGTCTTTTTTTCGGAGGCCGGTTTAAACGTGAGCTCTAAAGACGATAATAGTAGCACCACCGAACTTACTCTCTACAACAAAATCTCGAAATTATACACTATATACTTTACTAGAGTGGCCATAGCCCTACATGACATGCTTAACTATAGGGACATCTCTAGCTAGCCCTCATCGCTTATCCGCGGTATATATACTTATGCTATTACGAACTTCTTTGACGGCCTATTTATTTATATATAAGTTAAGTAGGACAGACTAGTTAAATTTAGAAACTAACCTAACTACAAAAATGTTGGCTACCCTCGCCGGCACGGCCCTCGTTTCCGCCAACTACTACATCCTGAAGGGAGCCCACACAGTCAGCGATTGTCCAGATGTCACTAGTAGCACTATTATTAACAGATATTACTATACTCTCGAATACCTAGGTGCAGGATGGTCCCTTACAGATAAAGATAACTTTTCGGAACTAATCGCTAGTAACGACTTAACAAAGTTAACAGATCAGTACTATGTCAATTTAGAGAAGTTATACACCAACTCGTAGATGTGCTAGAACAGTACAGGTGACTACGGAGGCCTTATGACCAGCGACGTATACTTGACGGCGGTCAGCACTCTCCCTACCTGCTTCTATAACCTTCCTGTCTTTACAGTGGATACAGACGGAGGCGCGACTTCATCGCCGTGTCTTGTCTTGTCGAAAAATGAGAGCGACAGCAGAACAGTACTCGGTGTGTCATATATGCCCTCGAATCTGGCCGATATTTTTGTCGACGACTTTTGTTTCTGCAACGGTGGAAGTAGAGAATGTAGTGACGCATCATAGGTCATCACAGAAAACTTGTTGGAGGAGATCTATTGATTCAATAAATGGATGGTAGCTGATGGAGACGTGCGGACTCGATGCCGACTCATGCAGCGCTTCTGTGTGGGCTTTGTTTTCTCTTGAATGTTCCCTTGCATCTTTCTTGCAGGTCTCTGACCGGTGAATTCCTGCAGAAGGAATTCTTTCTTGCCCTTTTGTTCTCCTAGCCAGATTGGGTTTTCCCTCTTATTCTTTTTCTTCTTCTTCTTCTTCTTCTTCTTCTTCTTCTTCTTCTTTTTCTTCTTCTTCTTCTTCTTCTTCTTCTTCTTCTTCTTCTTCTTCTTCTTCTTCTTCTTCTTCTTCTTCTTCTTCTTCTTCTTCTTCCTCCTTCCTTCCTGACAGAATGTCAGACTTGTTTCCTGCTTCCAAGATTCCCTATAGACACTGTGTGCAAAGGTTTGCTGGCCTGATATTGGCCGTGATCTTCTTAGTAACTATAAGAAGCAGTGAAGAGGTGGAATTTCTGGAAGGAAGTGCATATATAGCGTGCGGCGTGCTTGTTCTGGGCGGTTTGTGAGCGGAATCTTAATTGCTTGATTATTACTTGCACATATGAGCAGGCTTCCGTAGAAAGAAGCTTTTAGTATACCTATATCACTTATCAATTACTCGAATAGGTCTTCAGGCATTGTTCAAGGCTCGAGCTTTGGTATTAATGGAGCTCCATTTCTTTGGATATCCCCGGTACGGCGGGACGTAAGCTCGTAAGGTGTCAGACCCATTTCTTTAGTAGACTTCACTTCCGGCTCTATGGCTGATTCAGATAAGTATCAAAGCACAAGAATGTTGTCATCAGAGCGGCCTTTTCACCCACATGCTAGGCTGAACAACTTCCGATTCCATGCATATAAGGCAGGAAATGATTTCACACCAAACTCCTGATCTCCTTTTGCCCTATCACACACTAAGATCAAAATTCTCTTTGATCATTTTCTACTTCCTAGGGAATCTAGATCCTACAGTATTTAGTGAGGTCAATCGGGCTTGACAACAGGATGACGGAATAAGCACCGCACTAATCTTAAGCGCCGCCCCCAATCGGCTAGCCGGCAGCCAATCGGATCAGATAACGCCCAACAAAGTGGCCAGCAACAACGAACCTTTCAAACTCTCGGTAAGTGAAACAGCCATGCCTCGGATTATGCATGAAAGTCATCACATCACCTCTTACATTTTATAGGTACTCGAGGGCTATTTTGAGAATAAGCGCTAGAAGTCCAAGGATGAAACTCCGAAGGGAGGAAAGTATATTCAATCAAATCCAACGTTCGTTCTTGTTTGCATATGTGAAAGAGAAATTTTGTTTCAAGCCCGAGGGTGAGAAAAGAAAATATGTGACAAAGAAGAGAATGCAAGCACAGAATAGAAAAAAAAAGACAAATCCCAGACGAGGAGAGGACACTCGACTCGTCATATTGCGCCAGGATCAGGAAACCAGGATACTCGGGGAATAAACAAATGAGCTCCTATCCTTGAGACGCCAGATAACAGAGAAAAAAAGTACCCTTCGTCTCTTTGTTTGAGTATCTTCTTCGGACCCACTCCCACACATCACACACCACACACTTAGGAGGTATAGGTGTGACCAGCCTGGTTCAGGGCATTGTTGGTGAGAAGGTAGTTCTCAGCGCACATGAAGTAAGAGTAGCGGGTGACGTTAGTCTGGGCGTCGAGCCAGGGAAGAACAGTCTGGAGGAAAGTAGCGGTAGTAGCAGCATCAGCGACACCACCGGCGTCCGAGTTGAGTGCAAACTCGGTAACCCAGACCTCGGACAGACCGTAACTGGTAGCAGTACTGATGGCCTGCTGGACGAAAGACTTGAACTCATCGGCGGTGTTGCCGTACCAGTGAACAGCCAGACCGCTAATGCCGCACGACGAGCAGTCGCCCATGAACTCCTCGAACCAAGACAGACCCATACCAGCGGTGGTGGACGAGGTGACGGCAGGCGAGATCAGCTTGGCCTTGCCGGAGTAGGGAGTGATGTAGGTCTTGTAGTAGCCGGCGGCTTGGGAGGCGGACATGTCGGCCTGCGAGGTCATATCGGGCTCGTTGAAACCCAGGATGTACTCGCTGCCGGAGGAGAGGGCAGTCTCGACGGCAGTGAACCAGCCACCGAAGTCCTTGGCGCCCCAGAGCATGGGCACGTAGTCGATGTTGGAGGGCAGGGTGCCGGACAGCGAGATGGCCCAGTTGTAGGCCCAGGAGATGGTGCCGCTGGAGGCTAGTGCGGAAACGGTGGAGATGTCATTGTAGGCGGCGCCACGCTTGGAAGTGTTGGTGGTGCTGTTGCGCTTCTGCACCTCGACGGTCACCGGCATAGAGACTGGGATGGCGAGGGCCGAGGTGGCGAGCAGGCCGGCAGTGAACAGCTGAGTGAAGGAGACCATTTTGATATGTTCAAAAGAGACAATGTAGTTGTGTTATGTTCACAGTCAAAAAGGAATGGACAATTGAGGGATTCGAGAAGACCTGTTCTCGAGAAGGAATGAATATGTTGGGAAGAAAGGAAGGACTCTAGACCGTGCACGGCACAGGCAACTAGAAGATGAAAATGATCGAAAGATGATCTCAAGGATCGGAAAAGGAAGGAATGGTGAACGAACACGCAAAAGACTGGGGAGAAGAACCAGAACCAGGAGCAACAGAGGGAACGAGGGAGGTTAAATGTCAAATCTGCCGATGCATTGTGCGTCTAACTTTTTGCTATCAATCGTGCGCCCTCCGGGCTGGAACGTCTCTGTCTTCACGTCTTTCATCGTTTGCGCCGAGCAAGAGAGGGGTTAAGTGGAGTGCCGCAAGAATTGCCAGGCTGCCATTGGGCCATGGAGGCAACAACGATGCAAAGTGGCACTCAAATGGTAAACTCATTCGGGCCATGCAGAGCTGCGTCACCCACGGAACGAACTTCCACGACCCCATTGTAACGGGGAAGCAGGGGGAGGCAACGATTGGATCTCGGCGGCTTTCTGACAGGCCCAATGTCAGGGCTCCTGCATTGATGATTGGCCAATTTGGGTCTAGCCATACATTTGGGCCTTTCGGAGAGTCGTTTTCATCCTATTTCAGTTAGTTCAGCCCCGTTGTAAACTGTACAATACATATCCACTCCGGTAGTGGGGCCGACAGAGAGAATTCTCTCTGTCGACTCTATGTACATATCAAGAAGAGATGTACATGGCGATGTACTCCACAGGCTAGATATCCGCTGACCCCCACAGTAGCCTGGACCGTCGGGTGCAATGAGGCCTTCTGGAAGTGTGCTCGGGGAGTACATATCCGGGTTATTTTTGACATGTAAGGAACAATGCACCGACCGCAATCGGGTCATGTTCGTGGGTGCCTGAAGGAAACAAAGGCAAAGCGTTTCGAAGAGCAGCCACCGGCAGTTGAGTCGAGTGAGCGGGCAATTGGCTGCCCCCTGGCAGATATGTCAGGCACAGTGCAGGTGTGCGACCATGCAAGTTTCCCGATGAATCTGTGGAAGAAAAGAGGAAAAGGGTGGAGCCTGGCTGGGTGAACCATGGATGATGCTTGCGTAGGCCGCTTGGAAAGTTGCAACGAATGCATTCGATTGGAGATCCAGTGGCGTTGTTGGTGTGGTTCTTTGTGGTTCCCTGGACTGGCCACTCAGAGACTCGACGCGCGTGAAATTATTCCAGACCGCTTTACAGGCCGCCTACCCAATAAAGCATTTTGTGCCTGTCCCTTTAGGCATTACCGCACAAGGTGTGCTTCTGCCGGCAAAATCTCTCAGCTACACCTATCAGGATGAGAGCTGTATACCCACGTCCTATGACTGGCTAGTGTGTCCTTTGGGCCCAGGGGAATTTGTCCGAGTCGACCTATCATACATACTCGTGTCATTCGGGAGACTCCTCATTGACTCGACATCCTCGAATGACAGTACAGTCCCAAAAGTAGGGCTAGAGTGGTTGCCGTTGCGGTTAGGTTTAAGTGGAATGTGGGCAAGTACACACGCAGATGACAAGACCAAATAACCCTAATCAGTAACATAATCACAAACACACTGAGAAGTATACAAATTCTACCATACCATTTTGGCCCCAAAAACTCACGTATGGCAGCATATTCCTAAGAAAACGCCAATTCGTTCTTCACTTGCCCATCCAAAATCCCGACACACCGCACCAAAAAAAAAGCGCCACCACTGATGACGGCAGCGGCCACTCACAGGCGATCCGGCCCCAGCACCCGATCGACGCCAGTGTTTCAGCAATAAACCCAGACTCTTTAGGCCAGGCCTGGCTCCCTTCGTAGGCAAAGGACCGCCAGCGAAGTTCCAAACACACGGTGACTTGCCAGCAGGGCGGGGGGAGGACTCGTCATGCCTGAAACATCGCTAGTCGCTCGCGCTCGGCCCCTCGCTGATCATCATCTAGCCAAAGAAGCAAGTCGTAACTACTATGTACTGTAAGTACCACTGACAGAGCGATCACTCGCTAACTAACGGAGTTCTCTCACCAAGTTACTCCGGTAGTTAAATCCCCACCAGGCAAGGCCAAGCCTTGCCGGACTGTGCGCCCGGTCAACCGGCGACGTGGCTTGGTAAAACCTAGATGTTATGCTTTTTTATTCCGCCTTCTGAGTTCTCCGGTGTCTCACGAGCCTTGGTCGACGGTGTCGTTGAAAAAAAATTGTATACTGTGTAGGACAGGACAATAAGTTTTCTCTGATTCTAAGACTTTAATGTGGCTGTCAATGGGCTACGGTCGTGGCGTCTGATTGCAATTTTGACTGGGCTAGGGATTGAATTCCAGAGATTCCTACGTATAGGCACTGTACTCAGAGACATGTCATTTTAGGCTCTTCAGGTGCCAGCGCTCGGCGGTTTTGCCAATGCCGATGTTAATGCCATGCTAACAATTCCAATTGGTTTCCCAATGGTGCAGATATTTTTCTCCATTGTAGCGGCAGGCATTTGCGGGAAGGATTGCTTAGAGCGATACGATACATTCATCCGGAGTTTTGATCGTGCTCACACTTCTAATAACCCTTCGGGGGCGGTTTCCGGTAACCCTGTATAACGAACTATTTCCCGGCGATGACCCGAGCATGTTCGTCCAGATCCCCGTATCCTGTATACTAGCCCCAAATACAGTTGTCCCGTTGGGGGTCCTTATTCGCCTCAATCCATTTTCTCGACGCCCAACTGCTGCTCCGATATCGATACTCCTGACACTGAGCTTCCACAGCTAATAATACACAACAAAGCAATAATTCATCAATAATTTCAACTAGATCACCTCTCTATATTGATTATGGCTATTCTTAGGTACACATCATACAATAGTGCCCTCGCAAAGACCGCAAATTGGTCTGAGCTGGCTCTAATTTTGACACATCTCCACACGAGCCCAGCCCCAACGAGTAAAACGCGGACTGGCCGGAGCCTACGTTACCTTGTGCAGGCAACACTGTATAGCTCTGATGATCAACTGATTTTGTACTTGATAATCATTGAATAGTGCGAATCAACGGGGCGCTCAATGACTTGGCTCCAGTCATTGCGCTGCTTGTCTTGCAGCTAGCGATGATGGAGTGGCTGTGATCGGTCCCTGCATGGATGTATAGAACGGGGGGCTGGAAGGGGCGGAGAGTCCGCCCTGCTTCGTAAAAGGAAGTATTTCGATCGCTATGAATTCGTGTTGCACTATGTACACTTGAAATTGCGAGAATAAGAGATGGGGCCGGAGAAGCCGAAGGGTGCGTTATTAGACAATAAATTAAGTATGTAAATCTTTGTTCATTTTGCTTTCATGCGAGTCAGGGCCCTATTTTTAGGAGTTGCTTGACTCGAATAACTAGTCTCGAAGGCACTGCAACTAAAGAAGTTGATCTATATGCTATTCTTGCTATCAATCACTTTTTATCATTGTTGTTCTGGAGGTCCAGCCCCCAGAACATGCATCTCTCATCATTTATATGCCAGCCAGCATCGGACGAGCTGGAGAATATCTCGGCAGGTCTTGGGCGACTTGTCATTCCAGATCTTTCCTCCGCAAAGTGTGTCGTTGATCACCCGGCTCAATCCTTTGAGAGAGGGTCGAGCTGGTCTAGGCACGTGTGCCTATGGACACTGAACTCGTAAAACCGAGTATCTCTGTGATCGAAACCCTCATCGAGTTCCCACACACAGCTTTCTGATGAGGCCTGTGACCTCAGCACCAGCCGGCAAGAGGAGTTTTGCCATCGTCCTAGTTCAAAAATCCATCGTTCACCAAACAAGGCCACTTGTTTCTCTCATACTCGAGCGAAGAGCTTGCGGGAATACAGGCAGCGGATTGCAACCACAAACAAAAGACCAACGATGGATATCCCGCCCGCGTAATACGCAGCCGGTCGGTAGGCAGCAGTGCCAGCGTCCTTGTCGGACAGAGAATAAATCCCGGCGGCTATCGGTGAACCCTGCATGCCTCTTATTAGCTGACAGTCTCGAGGACATAGACACGAGGCCGATCATGGGGAGTCTTACAAAGAAGTAGCCGAAGAACCATCCCGCCCACAGAATCGGCAAGACACCCATGGTATTTTTTGCGCCGAACATCGACCCAACGGCAGCCGGGATAAGGCTGAAAAAGGCACCACATCCAAGTCCGTTAAGGACAATGAACACTGACAGTATAGCGACGGAGTCGGCAAAGGGCCAGATGGCCAGTGCACTCACACCTGCCAAAAGCAGGGACAGAATGAGACTATTCAATGGCCCCAGAATCGTATCGGCTAGGAACCCTGCAGCCACACGTCCCACAGTCGATGCTACGTTCCACATTGCAAGGATAATGACTGCGACACGTTGTGAAGCAACGGCCCGCGCGTAGATCGGAATAAAGTATGACGGAATAAACAGTGGGAAGCAGCCGAGTCCACTGCCCACGAAGAGGAGGATAAAAGCCCGCTCTCTGAAACGGTACCTGCGAAGATGATTTTGTTAGTACACCATTGACGATGGTTGAGCGAGGAAACATACCATTGTAGCTGTGGCACGGCTGCAGCCGCGCTCGTCGGCTGCCGCAGAATGCACGCCGCTGGCACGCAAATACCCCACGCGAGCAGACCAAAGATCCGGAGCGTCCATGGCACACCAAGCTCCGACACGAGCATGTTAGCCGCGACGCTCAAAGCTGCGGCTCCAAGACTTCCTCCTCCAAAGACTACGCCCGTAGCAAGGCCCCTGTGTTTGCGGAACCATCGCAGAGGAGCGGTAGAGCAAGGCTGTGCACGTTAGAAATACAGCGGTAAATAGACCGGTGGATTGGAGGTATCGACATACCATAATCGTCAATCCTCCACCCACGCCAAAGAGCACACTATGGCAAATGAATAGACCGGCCAGGCGATCTGTCACCCAACTGGCCAAGAATTCGCCCAGGCCCATGAGAATGGCACCAACGAAGGCTGTCTTCTGATATCCAAATCGCCGAATGGTCATACCAACCAGGATACTCAATGAGACCATAAATGATGTAGCCAGGGAGCCAACGAATGTCAATGTCGTTAATGAAAATGAGGTCGTCTTCACCAGCTCGGCCGCTAACACACCCCAGGAGTAAATTACTCCCAAATAGATGAAAAGAGAACATGAAGCAGCTGCTACCACCAGCCATCCCCGCCAACTGTCCAAATATTGATCATCTTCTTTCTCGTCGAAAGACGGTGTCTTGTTATCGCCCTTATAATTGTCAACATCCGAGTCGGTGTCGGAAGGTTGCTTATTCTCTCCCATTGTGCCGAATTAAGTTTTGGGTAAGTCGATCCAGTCGTATAGAAATCTTAATTGTTGAAGAAGCCATGTTTCTTTTTTTTCTTTCCCTTATGTGTGATCTCATCTGCTTTCGCATTTCGTAAAAAAAAATATCGACCGCGTTGAACCGAGTTCGGCTTTCGGTTTTGAAAGTTTTGCTGTGAGATCCGAAGCCGAGGGACCACAAAAGTGGAGTGACCCTCTTTTTTTCGGCGACGGCGAGATGACCGATTATGATCCGGGAAACCTCTGTAGTTCTTTTATTATTGTAACTTGATATTGCTTCTTGGTTCTTCGCATTTGCACAATATTGCGCCTCATCTGACCATATCAACCCTCATCAAATGTCATTGCGATAGCTTTTTTGATGCCCAGATGCAGCTCTGATTTGACATCAGAGTTGACGAAAAACTGACATGACTCATCCTCTCGGACAAGTCAGTTCTAATTCTCGCCTATTGTCAAATGAGGCAGGCTATCGATTGTAACATATTGGAGGCTCGCCCCTCGCTGGGTGCATGATCGAGGACGGACTATGCATGAGTTCAAGATCAGCAGTTTATTCCTAAAGGTCAATGAATATCTTATCTACATGGAACTACTCTTCAATATAGCCAGGAAATCATCAACGAAATTTTTTTGGGCTAGCACCATGCGCTAAATTGATGTTGATGTTTTCAAGGGTGCCAAATTCTTGCTGGCAGAGGCTAGTTTACTCCGCCTCTTTAGATCATGGCAGTGAGTTGCGAAATTTGAATCTTGCATGACATGAAAGAGAGGTTGCAACTCGGCGCTAGGGTTGATATCCAAGAATTGCTCGATGCATGATATGCACTCGTGGGGTTTGGTTGACTGGGCGACGGACGTAGCTCGCCACAGTGATCGCATGCATCGCCGTCCAGCAAAGCGAACGAGTCTGGGCCGCTGGTGAGGCGGACTAGCGCTGCCATATGGCCGGCTGCATGACCGGGAGTGTGAAGGAGGTATAGCGAACCATCGCCAAAGTAGTCAAAAGCTTTTTGTCCTAGAATCGAGAGATTTGTGGAGGTGAAGTCGATTTCACGGAGTGGTCGGCCTCTAAAACGCGATTGCTCTGGTTAGAGGTTTTCTCGGTTGCCCGTCGGTGGTGGGGACAAAGTTCATCAAGAGACTCGCGAATATTCTGAGGTCACGTTTAATTCATGGCGGATGCCGGGCTCATCGTTATGAATCTCGGCCACCACCCGGGGTGGTGGTGGCAGTGACCAGTTTTCGCGGAGGCCCAGGTCAAGAAAGACGCACCGGCCCTGTCGGTTTGCGATAACGAACGACAAAGCGCGCACTCTGACTGGCTGTAGCCACGGCAGGTTGTAGTGTAAGCTGGGCCGGAAGGGCAGCTTATCCAGGCTGTCTGGGCCGATCACAAAAACATTCGCGGATGCGCCTCTCGGCAGCATATCATGTGTCGCAGAGGGGAGTGCCATATTGATGTTTTTGTTGATGATGAAGAGGAGGAGGGGAGGAGGAGGATGAGAAAGTGAAAGTGAAAGTGAAAACAATCATCGCCAAAATAATAATACGACGGCGGTAATTTATGCCCCCTTCCTGATAAGATTGTCAGTTATCGCCTGTAGATACCGCCTAGGGACAGTACCTGGTCTATGTTCATATAGATTTTGAGGTCTCCAAACAAGTCATTCAACGGGCTTAAGCACGGTTGTAGTCGATAAAAATACAGTCTCATCCTTTCCTCATCTGTAATCCGGGGAATATTATATTGGGGCCAGACATTGTTATTGGGAGAGTGGATCAACCACTATCTTCGGCACGATCCGACAATCTCGATCAACATCCCCTGCCATATGGACTTTGTTTTGACATCTGTGAGTCGAATCTGTCGGGTTTTGATGGACGCATCTAGTCATGGCTTCTCCATCATCGGGAATGTTACCAAAGCCGAACCCCACCGTCGGAGGCCCACTGTAAGTGGCGCTCTCAATTATGTAACGTGGGTAGACAAAATGAGAGACAATGTCCATGACATATAAGAACTAGAAAGTCGTTTCGAAAGAATTTCGAAATAAGAAAAATCTAAACCATATATAGCTGGGCTCTTTTGTTCCTGTGTCAAATCAAGCAATAATTAAGGTTATCACACTAGAAACTCTAGTCTCGCCGGCCCTTATCTTCTTATCTCCATTCCCGATATCCGCATCCAAAACCGGCCATTCCCGGTCTTCTATCCACCCTCCGTTCATCGGCCTCTATCCTCCCACGGAGCTCTCCACTTCCTTTGCTGTACCCCTCTGCGAGACAAAATGCAATGGGATCTGAGTACTTCATAGCTGTCAGAGGTCTATAAAGTAGTAAAAAGACAAGGATGACTTAACATACTCAAAGGTATCACTCAATATCGACAAGCTGCACGACCTCGATCACAATCTGCTCATAAGGGTGGACCTTTCGTAGTGCCTTGACCGAGTTGCGCATCACATCCTCGCCGACACAAAGAGTCTCAACTCGATATTCCGCGACTCGTTCAAGCTGACCGGGTTTGCCAATGAAAGGTGTCGATTTATCAGTTGGTCGGAACTGGTCCATCCCCAGAACTTCGAAACAACACTCGGCGTACATTCCTCCGGGATAGGTGCCTGCTCCCGCAGTGAAGACTGCTTCTTTGCAGACTTCCAGGTGGGAGGGGGGTACCCGGAACATGAGCTTGTATTGTGTGGCAGACATGGCGAGAAGTGAAGGTGGTTTGCAAGTATAGCAGATGTGAGAGGATCTAAAGAGGATTAAATCTACAAGTGCCGTCTATGATGGAGAAGTGAATTAAAGTAGGTACTAGCTAGTCTCTTTTGGGTGTTAGTCACTGAACGATTACGACCAGTACCAGATATTGATCGAGATGACAATCTCGATAGCTTCTACTGTACGTAAGAGATTGTTCTATCTTGTGACCAGCACGGACTGTGGCCGTGGGGAGATCGTGGGGCTCCGATTCTTTACGGGTATCGGTTTAGAATTCATACTGGGAATAGAGTTTGCACATTATGTCCTAGTTAGATAATTTCAAGCATCGAAGCATAACATTGTATGGGACAAAATTTACAGAGTTCTGATAGCCTCTCTCGGCTCGGGACTATTCAAAACCTAGGTATGTGTTGTTATGAATCCCATTTAGCGGGCGAGATGGCGCATTGTTAATTCGTAAGTCAATCAACTATAACTGCGGGTCAAATGTCTGAGCCGAAGGTTTGGAGAAGGAAACCTGCTAAATACACTTCAACTTCCTGTCTTTTGGAGATTTCAAAATGTTTCAACAATTCTACTTCGAGTTCAGACATTATCTGATAAGAGCAACTTGAGGCGCACCAAGTCCCAGCCCTATGCTGCAATTGCACTCGCTCTATTTCTAATATATTTAGTGACAATTGGCTCACGCTGCATAAATGGACAAGGCAGATGGAAGGTCAGTGACCCCGCACGCTTTATTGTAGTCACCAAAAGACTCCCTTCGTTTTCCAATGAAATCATGAAACTTCACTTTTGAGCAGCTTCCACCGGGCCCATCCCGACATCCCATCAACGGCTGAGGACCGGCATTATTCAAGACTCGATAATACTCTCCTTCTTCATAGCCATAGCTCTGGCATGACATCTTCTCAATAGCAATATTTGTGAGGAATGGAAGTATCTCACTACTCTTCCACGCCCGGTGGTAGTTGATACTGTCCTCAGGCATAGTCGCATTCACGTCATTCGCTCCACTGTACGCGCTATTGTTATACAGCCCCAGTGCGGTGATAATGGTCGGTGGGACTTCGCGATGTGTAAAGGAGAAGAATAGTTCTTGTGATGAGGAATCGTCATCCAATGCTGCAATACTGGCATTGACCCACGGGAATCCGAGGGCAGGAGAGAGATCCCGACCGTATCCCGTGTTGTGGAAGTACATCAGGTCATTTGCATACTCAAATCCCAGCCACTCATCTGAGTTGAAAAGAGTGCGAGAGCAGAAAGGTGAAGAGCCCCGAATGACGGTTTCATAACCGCACAACTCGAACATGGCTGTAATATCATCCTGGGTGAAGTTGAAAGCCGATGCCTCGGCATTGAACCGGGCGATGATGGGTTTAGTGTATGTTCTCACGAAAGCCTAAATAGTCAGCATCGTACATAGCTATGTGATAGGTAGGTCGTGCATCATACTGAGAATTGGTCGCTGCCATAGGAAGAACTGTATGTCTTGCAGCTCTTGTACGGAGTCAAAGAGTTTGCTCCCGCCTTCTTGCTTTCCTCGACCTGAGTCAAGTTGATGAGACTCGTGTGGTTGTTCGTAAAGCCAGAAATAAATGCCTGTGCACTCTTGGCCGTCCGATCCGCGGTTGATGACCATATCGTCTGGGGTGTTTTAAGATGCTTGTACCTTTGACGAGCACTGGTTCCCAGCGACCGAGCCTCTTGTAGCCCGACATGGGTAAGCTTCTCCACATGTTCCTGGTCAATTGGTGCAGTCCAATTTGATAAAAATTTGAGTGTCTTTGTGGATGACCAATCCTGGGACGTATTTTGCAGCTTCTTCACTAGTGGCTCGAGATATGACTCGTAGTCGAAGTCATTGGCATATATAGCAGCATGACGTATGAGATAAGCAGCTCGAGTAACATTGCAACCCTGTGGAGGAGAAGATTGAAGAGGAGGATCGTGGGGAGTAAAGTAAGGTGCAATCCCGGCGGAGTGTTCAAGGGGATTGAATTGATAAGAAGATAAAACAGGGCCGGCAGTGAGTGCCAACAAGAAGAATTGGAGCTGCATTCTCCTAGTGAGTTGGGAAGCTGCTCCAATAGAAAGGAAATGGTAAATCTCGCATAGCGGGCAGCTTGATTTTATAGCTATGATGGAGTGAAGAAGTTTGCCTACGTAGCACAGTCTAATTACCTTGTTGTTCTAGATGCACTTTTCAAGCAGGGAAACATCACTGACGTAGTGATCGACTGTAAGGCGCTATAGTGGAGCCCAATGTCTGATTCTGCATCTTTTTCTGTGATGATGTACACTAGTAACAGTTGCAAATTCAGCTTATTTACGTATATTGCAGCAACTAAGTCTTCATACAGTAAGTCTAACTTGGTATTCATAGCCGTGGTGTCACTAGCAAGTTGTTAAGAAGAGCCTCCTGATCAGGCTTAGCGTTGGTTTAAGAAGGTGGCTTCGTAGTGACTCTAGCAACACTACATAACGAGTGAAACAAGTTTGGAATCAGAATTGACTTGGTCTAGTGGTTTGAATGGCTATAAAAAGTAAACTAGTAGCATTAATTTGAATCGTTTTACTCTAAATTATCAACTCTTCTGACTATACCCCAATAAAAATCACATCTTCAAGCTATACGCTTTAGGCAGGCGGTGGGATTCTACCAGAACGATGATGTAGGCGGACCACTTCTCCGCAGCTCGAGCTTCATTATTAACCTTCCGAGGTCTCCAACATCTCTCAATTTCCTCATCCTCGCTCAATATCCCACAATGCTCTCCCGCAGTGCACCCCGTCTTCTTCGTGTTGGCTCGGCCATCCGTGCCTCGTCCCGTACCTCCAGCACTACCCGCCAAGCCGCGGCTCTCCTCGGCCGGAGCTACCCAGTGCAACCGCGGGCATTCACCTCTTCCGCATTCTTCTCAAAGGGCCTCCAGCCTGACTCGGAGAACCCCCGGCCATCGAACCCTCAGAGTACACCTGTCGCTGGTTCAGGCGCACATGTCACCGAGCCGTCTCCTCTGACACCGGAAGAATACCACGAGTACTCGGAGCATTACTTCAACGTTCTCCTCGGGGAGTTGGAGAAGGCGCAAGAGGAAGGGTCGGATGTGGAGGCAGAGTACAGCGTGAGTAATACCCTCTATTAAAATATCCTATCTATATATTAGTTATGATGTTATCAAACTATCCCAGTACATCAAATCTTTGCGACCAGTCAACTTACAATCTTCCAGGCCGGCGTCCTCAACATCACTGTTCCTGCAATCGGCACTTATGTCCTGAACAAGCAACCCCCCAACAAGCAAATCTGGCTCAGCTCCCCCCTCTCCGGTCCCAAGCGGTATGACTGGATTGTCGAGGGTGATAGCATGTACGAGAAGCAGGACTCCCGCCCGTTCGTGCACGGACAATGGATCTACCTCCGGGACGGGTCAAACTTGACGGAGCTGCTGAACACGGAATTGACGCTGCAGCTTCCGAAGGATATCTATGGTGAAGTTGTTGATGCGTGATGTGATCTTTCTCGGATCTAACGATACGGACTCCGAGGTGATGTATGCCAGAAGATCGATGTCGCATTTTTCATGATGTTTGTCTTTGATTGGGAGATCGGATTACGGAACACTGGTCTCCTCTTCCGGGGCAAATGAGGCAGATTTTGTATTTTAGTTTATGTGTGTCCAATGCCAAAGGTTTTGACACTCTTGTCATGACTGTTTCATACTCTATGTCATGGACATCTAATTCAGCACCGAGGTCACAGAACGACTTGGCTGACCACTGGCAAGCCCCAGAAGAAGCAACTTCTGTTTTCCCTTCGTGTTACATAGCAGTTCGTCATCCATTATTGGAGCAAGCCACCCCCGTATCATGCATAATCTCGTGTTCAAGGCTGTCCTGTCCGGGTATATTTTCCATCAAAGTTTATTTCTGGGCTGCCGCTATCGTGCACTCGTCCCCGATTGCGTTCGCGAAGGATCGCCATGAATTCGGGAGTGCATTCTCAGTAATTGTCATGCTCAATAGCTATCCCCCTCCATGGTGAGCATTATACCCCCCATAAATGACCCGGGCCGACCCGTCCACGCGTTTCCTATTTTTCACGACATTCCATAGGGTATGGCCCCTCCAAGCAAGTAAGCATGTTGCAGGATAGCGCGCTTAAATACCTCGGAGAGTTGCTTGAGCTCTAGCCCTTATACGTAATATCCTAATGCTTGCTAAATACCAACCTATAAGTAAAGGCCTAATGTGATCTATGCGCCTCTGTCTCGGAAACTTTTTCACCGAACCTCATCGTTCAATCGCATCCAATATTATCCGAATGAATGCCACCTGATCATCCACTCCCTCTCAAAGCCCAACCTCGATCGAGCACGCCACTGAAGTTTGTCTGTTAATAGGATAGGTAGGATGCACAGAAGCTAACATGACCAATGGCCATACACAATGCTGGCCAGGGGCTTAGGATTGTGGGGGCTCCCGGAGGGAAGCGGCGAATCATTTACGTCGGCATGTTTTTATACTTCGAGAATGACGGTGAGTATACTAGAGCTCGACACATTTGCCGACGTGAAGGTGGGAAGATAACAATATGAATTACCGTAGTGACCCCTTGCCCCATTATCTTTTCTTCTCAGAAACATCACACGCGTAAACCGGCGGGATGGTCATGTTTTCACCATCATCCAAGACCCTCGCTCTCCTCGGGCTTCTAGCTCTTCCCTTCGTTTATTGCCAGCGTGACGCCATCATCCGAGATGTTGCTATCATAGGTGGCGGTGCCTCGGGCACATTCGCAGCGATCAAACTTCGTAACGAAGGCAAATCAACCATTCTTATCGAGAAGGAAGACATCCTCGGCGGTCATACAAACACATATCAAGACCCGGTTACAAAGGTCACCGTGGACTACGGCGTGGAAGTCTTCCACAATCAGGATGTTGTCAAGGATTATTTCAATACGCTGAATGTGTCCTGGGCCATTGCACCGGACTTTGGTGGTGTAGGCACGCCAGTATACCTGGATGGCAACACGGCGCAACAGATTGCTTATACCAGTCCTGATCCTCGGGCTGCGCTGGGAGCGTATGCAACGCGCCTAGCTCAATATGCGCAGCTGGAATATGGATTTTTCCTCCCGGAACCTGTTCCGGAGGATCTATTGCTACCGTTCGGAGCCTTTCTCGACAAATACCCGGACATTGGCAATGCGGCGTTCACTATATTCAGGTTCGGACAGGGACTGGGCGATTTCCTCTCGCAGCCAACGCTGTATGTGTTCAAGAACTTTGGGCTGGATATTATCCAGGATATCTCGACTGGATTCCTGGTTACGACGAGTCAGAATAACTACGAGATATACGACCACGCCACCAAAATCCTCGGGTCGGACTTGCTGCTGAGCAGCACCGTGGTATCCACGCGCCACCGAGACCGGAACGGGGGAGTCCTGCTAGAGGTGCAAACGCCGTCTGGTCGTCGAATCGTGAAAGCCAAATCACTCTTGATCGCTATTCCTCCGAAGCTAGACAATCTGCAGCCCTTTGACCTGGACGACCGCGAGACTGCTCTCTTCGGCGCATTCCAGAACACGGGCTATTACACAAGTCTGGTGAAGAACACCGGTTTACCGGCGGGCTTTAGCTCGCTCTCCGTGGGCGCCGATACCCCATACAACATCCCCGATCTACCGGGCGTTTACATGGTGGATTCAACCGCAATCGAGGGCGTCTTCGACATCAAGTATGGTAGCCCGCGCGGTCTGTCGGATGACTTTGTGCGAGGGGAGATCTTGTCGTATGTCAAGAAATTGCAGGCCAACGGGTTCGCGGAGAAGGTACCCGGAGAGCCAGAGTTTGTGCGGTTCAACAGCCATACTCCGTTCGAGTTGACGGTGTCGCAGGATTTGATTGAGGGTGGATTTTATGAGAGGTTGTATGGGTTGCAGGGTTATCGGGGTACTTGGTATACAGGCGCTGCGTTCCATACGCAGGATTCGTCGATGCTGTGGAATTATACTGACAGCTATGTGTTGCCATCCATGATGTCATGGCTGAAATAGGTGGTTGTGCTGGGCATTTTCTGTGTGGAATATAGCAGGGTGGATGAGTAGTATAATGAGTTTTTGAGATCGCAATGTATTTAATTAGGTATCACAAATTTGTCCAAGTATCGAGCATTTTCAAATTGTTGCATCACGAGAAGAAAAAGATGTGGAAGCGGGGAGCTCCTGAACAGACCTCGACGTTCCAAATAACTTTATAACCAAATTCTCTTGGTGTCTCACTTTTCTTGCGGAGAGTATCCCATGAACTCCGATGGATGACAGTTTCCGCGTGTGGTTCTTGAAAATCCCAACCCCATGTCATTGCCAGATTTGTGTGCAATTCATGCTTGAGAGTCAAGTTGAGACTCAAGGGGTGTTTTTTGACAGCCAAGGATTCCTGCAACATTCTGTGCGAAGACTTCCAGGCTGTCAAGTCGACTACACTCGAGCCACGATCTTGAGCACGGCTCGGGAAGCCGGATATAGTCTGGTCCACTGACCTCGTGCAGATACCCACGGAGGAATATCCGCACCCCAAGGCATGAGATGGAGTCGCCATTAAATCGACATCAACGGACAACCCCCCCGCGCCAGTGCCGAACATAGCGCGAACCAAGTCTTCCTTAATACCCGGCAGTATGTATAGGCAGATACCCTCAAACCAAGGCCGAGGCACCTTCAAATAAAAATCTCCAAAATCGCAATCCCTTCAAGCCTGAACAGCGACAGTCGCATTCGACGCGTTATCCGCCTTGGGTAGATCAGCCTGCGCAACAATACCTGTTAGCACTTCCGCGATCCGTAAAGCCTCACACAACCCCGCAATAGGACAGGAACCGGAGTATAAACATACCAAATCAAATATAACCCTAATCATAAGACTGCAACTGGGACAGACAGCAATTTCCTCGCCGTCGCGTAGATCGTCGATTGCGATTTCAAAGCGGTCGCCGCATGGGCAGGGAAATGTGTAAATTTGGAGGGCTGGATCGAAGGTCATGTCTTCGATTTCGATCTCGTCGTAGATGGAGAGGGAGTCGTCGGCCATGGTGGGTGTATTGGATGTTTGCGGATGTCGGTGGAGGAGAGAGGTTAAGTGTTGGTATCTGGTTTCCTTGGAGAGTGGAAATTGTTGACTCAATGTTGACTGGGACTTTGGGACTTTTGGGTGGCGGACAAAAAGTTTATGGAGGAGGGGTCATGTGATTGCGGAACAGTCTCTGGGCACGTGAATGTTATCTTATCGTGTGGTTCGTCTGGGGATCGGCACTTTGTTTTTGTTTGCGGCTCAATTTGAATGCATAAGAGCTAATATTGGGTTGGGGGAATATCGTAAAAGATCAAATACAATCCTATCTACTCGAAACTTGGACGAATCAACCACAGAATGGACGCGCAGAGCTCGTGCATATCCATATATTGGATTTCACATCAACAATACCATCTCTAACCCTCTAAACACTTCAATCCTACTCGCCCAACCTCGCAATCTCCATCCTCACATTCTCAACCTCCCTTACCAAATCTCCATACCGACTCGCAATCCCCGCCAACGCCCCTGAATCCCCATACCCACCCCGTCCGGTCTCCTTCTCAGAACCTTCAACATCACCATACCTCTTCAACTCCTCAACAGCCACACCCCTCCGCTCCTCAAGCCGAGCCCTCGTATCCCGCAAATGCACCCAGTATCTATCCAACGCGGCCAGCGTCTCAGGTGTATACAGCGCCGCCGCAATTTCAAGTTTAGCCACTCTGCTTCCAGTTAGTATCACACCGCAGAAACAAAAACTGATATCCTAAGAGGGTAAAGGGAGATACGTACTCAACTTTCCCTTCAATACCCTGCGCAACAACCGCCAAATGCTCGGCTCGCGCCTTGACAGCCCTCGCGAGCGTCCCGTGCTTCGCCCGCTCTAGCACGATGACCATGCGCTCCAGCACTGCGGCCCGCACACTCATGAGTTTGGCCGCTGTCGCGGCCATGTCCCGCCGTGCCGCGGGGAGCTCGGAGAGTTGGGTGGTACATAGGGCGTCGACTCGTTTACGGAGCTGCGACGCTAGAGGCGGGGCTGGTGCTAGCGAGGTACGCACGCGACGGTCTCGAGCGCGGGCACGGGATTGGTGGTTTGTAGCGGGAGGGACAGGAATTGTTGACGTTGTGTCTGTGTCTGGTGTTACAGAGAGGGCGCGTAGAATTGTGAGGGTATTAGAGAGGAGCGATGAGAAGGGCGTGATCAAGGCGGGGATGTGTGTGTAGAAGGAGGAGATGGTGGGTACGAGTAGGGTGAGCGCATCATCGGGGGTATGTGGCTGCGATTGGCCATCTTGTGGTGGGTCCGTATCTATTGCGGAACGTGGTGTCTCGAGGTATATAGATATAAGAGCGAGGATATCGCGGCACTGGATCGTGGGTGTAAGCAATTGCGATCGGGGGAGAAAAGGAGGTGTGTTTTTGTAGGTTGGGACGCACCTCGTCGGAAAGCCCGCTGTCCGATGTGAAAGCTAGCTGTCTGAGTGTATGCTCCTTAATTCGCTTCTTTGCACTTCGATGTTGACATTGTTTCAAGTCCTATCCGATAGAGTCATAAGCGTTTGCGTCAGTGCCGGAGGTCAACGTAGTGCGGGGAGTTAGCTGCCCGTGTCGCGACGTACATCCACAACAGCCCTCCGCGCTGGGTCAGCGGTGTGGGCGCAAGTCGAGCCATCTGGGTTCAGCAAATTCTTTGCAAGGTTCTCATAGAGCCGTTTGAATTGGGGATTTTGTTCTAGAATGGAAGGATCGCAAGGGGGGATCATGGCGAGAGGTTGGAGGTTAAAAGAAGGTCAGTAGCTCAGGTTCACCGCCAATAGGGTGGAAGTGGAGATCTGCACCAGCGTCGAGCTTAAGAGCTAAAATTGAAACAGAAACGCTAAGAATTACCATGTTTTGACGTCTAAGTAGGAGAACTACGATAGGAGAATAATCGACAAATACAACATACATATCAGATACCTAAGTACTAAAGTACAGTTTGGCATTTGCGCGTTTCGTTCGTAATCATACATTTGAAGCCTGATTAGCTCCATTTCGATCTCAATCGCCATTTTTTCCATCCTCCGTCTCATCATCGAGAAGCAAAGACTCTGTTCCACCGAGCTGGGGTGATACCTCAGCAAGGGAAAGAAGAGATCAAACGTACATTCAGGCAGAAGAGAGAAGGTGGGAGACAGTGCCAGCAAATCAAATCAGATCCCAATAGCCAGCACGAAGTTCCATCTTGTCGAGCCCGGCAGTGGATCTCAGGGCTTGTGTGTTGACTTCGCGTGGGGGGATCATGTGGGGGGGAAATTGAAGAAAAAAATAGAATATGTACAAGGTTGGTCTTGACCCCAGCGATGGTAGGTTGCGCAGGACGTGGGCAAATCGCAGACCCGAGGCATCGGTATTCAGGCTTCGTGAGATCAAGAAGGTGAGGTGCACGAATGGGGTTCGGGGGGATGTAGAAGAAGACAAGGAAAGGGAGATGAAACGCTCGGAACGCAAATTACACAGACAAAGCGGTCATTCGCACGAGTGGGAACGATCCGCACAGAGTGGTCAGCAGAGGAATTATTCCTCCTCGCTCTCCTCCGAATCATCATCCGACTCGTCGTCGCTGGACTCATTGGCCTCGACGGAAGGCATTGGCGCCGGAGAGCCACTGCCACCCTGGAAGCGGGACAGGTTGCTCTCAAGCATGTTGATCTGGGCCTCTTGCTCATACTTGCTCATCGGCTTGTTCTTCTTTGGCTTGGGAGCGGCGGGGGCCACGGTGCCACCCACAGGGAGAGGCTCCTCGTCATCCATGATGTGTGGAACGTTCTTCTTCACAAACTTGAGCAGCATGAGCAGCACCTCGTTAGGCAGCTCGTCAATGTCCAGCTCAATCTCGGCCTCCTGAGTACCCTATTGAGAAAAATCATGTTAGTACCTAAGCTGGACACATTGGGGTGTATATTGTTGGGATCTTACCTTCAGAGCAGGAACGTTTTGCTGAATGATTCCGAGTGCTTCCTGCATTTTCTTATCGGGCAGGCTACTGATACCATTGGAGATGATCTGCTTCTCATGATAGGAGATGTTGCGAGTCTTCTCAACCTTGGAGAAGCTCTTGCTCTTCTTATCCTTCTTGCCGCCGCTCTTCTTGGTCTCCTTCTTGGCACCGGACTTTCCAGACTTGGAACCCTTCTTCGCAGGGGGAGTCTTCTTCTTCTTCTGGATCATCTCGACCTGGCGGGACATCTCGGCAATCTGTCGCTGCAGGATGCTGAGCTTCTCCATGTCCTCGTCGCTTTCCTCGGCCTCTTCGTCGCTGTCTTCCTCCGAGGATTCCGAGTTGTGCTCTTGGGGAGGCTCGTGCTTGGTAAGATACTCCTGCTTGCCACTCCACTTCTTATCGAAGACCTCTTCCAGGCTCTTTCCGGCGAGGTAGATTGGGTCACCCTCCAGGTTGAAGCGGTAGCAGTTTTTGAACATCAGCTTGACGTCCGAGTGGAATTCCTTGGCATTTTCATATTGGCCGGTGGTGAGCTTGGCCTTGATAGTCGACATATCCATGGGGTGCTTGATCACGCTGTGGTATGTCGGAATGTTGAGAGCAACGGGATCCACGGGGTAGTAGAAAGCCATGGCGATGACTGAGTGCTTCGGCTTGTAAAGCTCCTCAAGAACTTCCTGGCAGAATCGAAGCTCCCACTGGTACTTCTTCTTCTTGGGCTTGGTCGAGTAGGGAAGGTCACGCTTCGGGGGGTGGATGGAACGCTTGGGACGTCCATCTGCGTTAGCAGAGTCCCGACGAATGACAGGAAGACCCTCCGGGCCCAATGCGAAAGTAGCACTCTGAGGCGAAGTCGCCTTGGGAGCAGGCACAACCGGGGCTGGAATAGTGGGGGCCGGGGCCGCCGATTGACCACCAAGGGAGGTACGGGGCTCACGTCGAGCAGCCGAGGTCTTCTCCGTCGTTTTCTTGGGCTTCTTCTTCTCCTCTACCTCATCAGCCTTGGGAAGGTTGTTCATCTGTCTCTCGAAGGCACCGAGCAATTTCGCACCCTCCTGAGAAACCAGGTGATCAGGACCATTGAACGTGTGTGCATTCTGAACCATCAGAGCAAAGTCATCCATGACTGCCTTGGGAGTGGAGTATTGGTTGGCCTTCAGCTTCTTCTCGATGGTACCCAGATCCATTGGGCGAGTGATGACACTTGGATAGTTGGGAATGTTCAGGGCGACAGGGTCCACGGGGACTCGGTAGAAGCGCGAGTCATGCATGCGCTTCAAGCTGGAGATCTGCTTCGTGATGAACTTATGCTGCATTTTCGTCATGGGAAGTTCATAGCCAGTCGAGACGGGACCAGGAGTCTCGGTGGCAGGGGCGGGCAGCTCCAGAGCCTTGTTGATCGCAGGCTTGCCATTCTCGCTCTCAACCTTGGTCCGCTTGGCTGCCGGCTCCTCGGCTGGGTCAATCTCACGCTCCCGAGACATCTTGGAGGGGGACATCGGAGCATCTCTCATTTCGTGATCAGTTTGAAGAGGAGGCAAGCTGGGAGTGGCGGATTCAGTGGTTGGGTGGTGAGGAAGTTCGGTCTTCACTGGGGCGGCAGAAGGTTCCTCTGGCGCATCCATAGCCATCGCATCACTTCCACCATTGAAAGGTCCAGGGGGCATGCTTCCAGTAGCGGGGATGGAGGAAGTCTGTGGGGTGTTGGCACCGCTCCTCTCAGCAGAGCCGTTGGTCGCCGCGGGGGTGACAGAATCGGTAGCCTGGGGTTGAGTGGGAGTGGGAATAGGAGTTGCAGTTTCTTCTGGCACCTTTGTCTCCTGTGGTGCGGGTAGCGCAGAGGAAGGTGGGGTATCGGTCGGAGCTGAAAGAGTCGGCGCAGCAGCCTCGGGGGCATCCAGCACAGGTGACTTGGGAGGAGAAGCCGCAGAGCTCGTCCCGTTGGCAATCGAGGAGGAGTGAGTGGTATTGCCATTCATGGTATTTGTGCGATTCTCAGTCAAGGCGGGGCTATCCGTTTTGATATCGGGGGTCGCGACTGGGGCACTAGAAAGCAAACAGTTAGCCAAGTGTCGGTATATGCGACGCGAAGCACCAAGTCAAATGTGCCAACCGGTCAACAAGCTAAACCAGCAAACAAGCCAACCGGTCAATCAGTCAATAAACTATGCTTACCTGTTTGGCGCAACCTCTGGCGCAGATGCACCCGTAGGAGAGGGAGGCAGCTGAGGCTTGTCCTCCTTCATCACCGGAGGAGCCTCTGGAGGCGGGGTCGCCATGAGGGAGTTTTGCGATGAGTTCTAGATAAGGACCAGAATACACAGCTTCTAGGAGTGGGGGGGAAGGTGAAACAAGTGAAAAGGTATGCGGGAGAGCGGAGCGATCGCGCGACTGGTTCGGAGAGACAAATTCAACTGGATACACACTCCGCAACTAGCACGGGATAAAGTTTCAGGGTAGAGGGAAACAAGGATAGAGAGGGGGGGCGTGGTGAGAATAGTGGTGAGGGTAGAGAGGAAGCTCGGAGAGCTCGGGAGATTGTGAGATATAAAGAGTGGAGAATGCGATCGGGGGCGAAAGTATTTATACCGCCAAGAAGGCGGTGAGTAAATCACGTGAGGCGGTGAGTCAAGGGGGAGGTCGAGTTGATGGGCAGGTAAGGAAGTCACGGGACTCGGGAAGTGAGATTTGAGAAAAGGGCAAAAGAAATTGGGGGCCTGATGTGTGCCTTAGGCGTGAATATGGGGGAGGGGGGGGATGAAAAGGCAGAATCAAGAAAAAAAGGAATAAAAATCGGGCAGAAAGGCCAGTTCAAGTAAAGCAACAAGTGAGAGACCTGCAGGGAGAAAACGCGACGCGACGCGTTGTTTAGGGGGGAGAGAGCAGTGACGAGTAACCAATGACCAATAAACCAAGGGGACGGGAGTATGGTCGGGGTTAAGGGGAGAGAAAGGGGGGCGGTCAGGGCAAAAAAGGACGGAAGCAGAGGATATTTCGGAGGCGGGAGCCATTTGGCTTAAGTACAGTCCGCCTGGGCCAGTTCCATCGACGGCAGGACCACCGGAACGACCTGATGGGCCTTGATGGCTGGCGGCCACTGCCACTGCCCACTCCACCGCCCGTACTTTCATCACATTTGATTGGTTCCACCAGCTCAGGTTCCCTCGGTTTCTCTCGACATCCCTTTGATTGGTTTTGTCCGTGATCCGTACCATACCGTATCGTTGAAAAGAAAATTTTTGCTTTTCCTTTTTTGTTCTCTCCAAAATTTGGCTTCGATGTCGCCTTCGAGTGCTGTCTTTACCTATGCGGCTCCAGACTCACAACTGACCTCTAGACATTTGGAACGAATTTTTCATAGTCTTCCTTCTCTAAGTGGAGACACAAATGACCTGCGAGGGATAGTATGATGAGATCATTATTTATGGGACGGACGGGCTCTGTGTCATCGACTTGCCCCTGTTCCCCCCTCTCAAGCCCTAGGGTTATCCCCGAATCCGGCTTAGCGTAGTCATTCGTCCAGTCCGCGACGTCACATCACGTGATACGCTGCTCTTTGCGGCTGGCCTCATAGCTGGACAGTTGGTCAGTAGTTCGAAATGTACGGGCGCAATAATACGGTAAGCGTAGCGCAAGGTGTTCATGGAACTAGCGATGTCCCCGTCCTCGCGGCTGTCAGCGAGCCAAAGAACATGCCAGGAGAAAGCGTTCAATGAATGAGGATGCGCCAAGCGGCTTGGGGAATTTGTGGTTTGCAGATTGTACTGGCCGCGGGCCAATCAACGAGGATATCGCTGGGCCCTTACAGATTAGGCAGATAACTCACAACCACTCCGGAGTTATCATCGGTCCGAGATTGGGGCCTGGACTGGTTTCACAAACTATGAAGTGTATACCCGGTTGTATGATACTATCTCTTGGGCATGCATAGATCCAGTCATCCTCGCCTGATAGATTTTCGACAGCGCAATATGTATGATGAAAAAATGGGTGGAACATAAAGTAAAAACTCCTGTAGAAAAATAAATTTGCTTCGCAGCTGTGTGTCCATCGATTTCATATTCCTACCCTAGCACTACTATAACTCGCGATTCTGTGCTTGTCTATCAACATGTTAGATATATTGTGAACTTAACGGATTGAACTTACCAAGAGTCGGAATAAAAAGTGTTCAAATTCATGCACACTAAGGTTACTCGGCGTGGTTGACAGCCCGACGGAGATCAACTAAACATCGGCATCTACCAGACCATGTGCTGATTGGGTGTAAATTATTGAAAAAAAATATATTGCTTTATGTGCGACAGTATCACTATAAATAATTGTGGAATTTAAAGGCCGGCTTGACATCTCGAAGCCCGGAGTCAGTATGATGGGTGCATCGCTTGAAGTATATATTCAGCACCATGTATCCCGGGCTTACCTCTCATTCTCCAACACATAGGTATTGTATAGATATTCCTTGAACTCACAGCAGCATTAGGATTGGTATTTCCAAACAGAACTAGATGGTCATAGGTATCTTCAAATATTCCACAAGTAACCATCCCGAGTCTACAAGAAGAACCCCCATCTCTCTCTTCTCCAGTAATTCTGGCACTGATTAGATAAGGCCATCTAGCCGCCCTAACCCCCAAAAGGACTAGCGCCCATCCCGAGAGTCTACAGAACATTTTTTTCCTTTCCGCTACTGCAAGACTACCAGTCCCAGAATCCCCCAGCCAACACTCCCCGGGGATTACAGCAAACCAATCGTGGAAATACTCTCGATTTACTGGGGACTCGGTACTTCACGATCATATTGACGACTCACCCGCCAGCCGAGGAACGAGAATCTACGAAGACAAAGGGAAGAAAAAAGCTTCCGCTTCAAGAAAAAAAAAATGGGCAAGAAGACGTCTCGCCCGTCAGCCAAGGTTGGCACGGCTGCGTCGCCGGCCGGAGGCCTTGCTGGTACTAGCAGCAAATCTTCTATTCTCCGATCTGCTTTTTCTCCGTCGGAATACCAATTGGCCTTGTTCGCATCGGTCATCCAGGGCCTGGATGCGCAGCACCTCCGAATTCACGACGTTAACACCGGCCGCCTACAATGCGAACATGCCTTGGGACCCAAGGAGACGGTCACTTCGCTGGATTGGGGGTATTTCGGAGGCAAGAACCGCGATCAGAAGAAGAAGCGCAAGCGCGGGTCTGATGTGAACGGCTCGGTGGATGGCTTGGATCAGGGCGACGTTGTGGTTGCGATTGGTACCAGCACCTCGGATATCCGGATGTTCTCCCCATCGGAGGATAAGATTGTCGGTACTCTTACCGGCGCGCATGACAAGGGTATCAAGGACTTCAAGTTTACTGCAGAGAAGCCGGCCCAGGAGGCTTGGAGTATCGGTGGTGATAATAAGCTTGTTCAGTGGGACCTGCGCACTGGGCAGAGCGTAAGGTATGGCCGACACGTTCTCTCTAGACGAGATCCTAGTCAACTCGTTTTCGCATGGTGCATTTTACTGACTCTCTTCTCAACAGGACAATTCACTTGCCCGCCTCCTCAACCTTCAATGCTCTCTCTCGCCCCGTCTCCTCCAACACACCCGTCGTCTGCGCATCTCAAACTCCCTTCCTGATCGACGTGGAAAACTCCGAAGAGGAACCGGTCAAGTTCCCTGCGATGCGCAACCAGATTCACACTGTCATTTCGTCCTCCGGCTCATTCCTCGCCGCCGACGGTGAGCGCTTCATCAACGTCTTCGAGACCTCTAGCCAAAAGCTCGTACGGAATCTCGTCGCCGACCAGGATGTTTCCTCCGTGTCGCTCCTCGACAACACTATCCCCGAGAAGCAAATTCTTGCCGCTGTCACCGATGACGGCACCATCGAGCTTTTCACAAAACCCTTTGCCCCAGCTCCCACCGCTACTGCCAGCGCCAAGGCCAACCGGAAACAGATGACCCAGAAGGCGAATGCATCTCTCAAGGTCCTGCGCACCGGCGACTCGGAGGCTTGCGTTCCCGTGGTATCAACCTCGTTCGTTGGACCCGAGATCATTGTTGCGTACGCTGAGGGCGGTGTGATTCCCGTTTTCCAGCGTGTGAAGCTGCTCGATGAGACTACCGAGGAGCTGTCATTCACAGGACTCAAGGCTGTTGTCAAGACCAAGTCTAGCTCTGCTGTCGCATCTGCGACTTTGAACGGTGCTAAGAATGTCGGTGAGGGTCGGGTGGATGAGACGCATGTTGTCGTTGAGGCTGGTAATATTGTTGATAATGATGTGGAGATGAATGATGACGATGAGGTTGGCTCTGCTTCTGGCAGCGACGTGGACTCCGATGTTGAGGACCCCGCCAAGCCTACTAGCGAGAAGAAGACCAAGTCTACCAAGCAGGCTGCTCCCGTCGATGAGGATGTCGATATGGAGAACGCCGCGTCAGAGGACGAGGATGAGGAAGAAGAGGAGGGCGCCGAGCCCTCGTTCGGTGAGATTATGCGCGCCAATGCTGGCCAAGAAGTCGATGTCGAGGCCGAGATGGACGAGGATAACCTCATGGGCGCTCTTGTCCCTGGCAAGCCCACAGCCGCCATTCAACAAATCCCCACTGGTGTGTCGCTCGCTACCGTGCTCACCCAGTCCCTCAAGACCAACGACAAGGACATGCTCGAGTCCTGCTTCCACACCGCCGACACCTCCATCATTCGCACCACCATCCAGCGTCTCGAGTCCCCGCTGGCAGCCACTCTTCTCCAAAAGCTCGCCGAGCGTCTTTCTTCCCGGCCCGGTCGCTACGGCCACCTCCTTGTCTGGGTGCAGTGGACCTGCGTTGCCCACGGTGGCGCACTGGCCGGTCACCCCGAGCTACTGAACCGCATGGCCACGCTATACAAGGTCATGGATCAGCGCTCGTCAAGCCTGCCGTCGCTGCTCCTGCTCAAGGGTAAGCTGGATATGCTGGATGCGCAGCTGGGTCTGCGTCAGTCGATCCGTGGAGGCGACGACATGGACAGCGAGGACGAGGACAACGTCATCTACGTCGAGGGTCAAGACGACGAAGAAGATGACGAGGCTAAGCCGCGGACCAAGTCTATCCGCGACTCTGCGTTCGAGGAAGACGAGGACGAGTCCATGATGAACGGTATCGCGGACGAGTCCGATGACGACGAGGATGAAGATGATGAGGATGACGAGGACGGCTACGAGGGTGTCCTTGACATCGAGGCCGAGGAGTCTGCCGGCTCATCCGATGCGGAGGAGTCACTGGAGGAGAACGAGGATGACGAGGACGAGGATAGTGAGGGTTCGTTGGCGGACTTTGTCGCTGATACCGAGGACGAGGAGTCCGACGATGAGATGGTCGAGGCCCCTCCACCTTCGAAGAAGGCCAAGACGACTGCGGGTAGGAAGAAGGGTGGAAAGAAATGAGTTAGGCCATAGTGTCTGGGCTGGACTGGACTGTTTTTGCTTTGTATGAAAAGCGGAGGGAAGTGTCTTGGGACTTTTGAATTTGTTGTTTTTGATAAAAAGATTTTTACTATATACTCGGATGCATCAGATGCCTGCATTTTTCTTTCTTGTGAACTTTTGAATATCTTTTCCTTACTTCTATTTTTCAATCTGTATCTCCATGGCTGGCTGCCTATATACAAGATCTTATCAACTCGATGCTTTAATCTTCATGTACCAGGATAGGTGAGTCTTAGAAGATAGCTTGCATGCTTCTTAGTCCGAAGTACATAAGCTCAGAATATTCCATGTCATGTACCAAAACACTCAGTATCCAACCCAACCCTCTCTCCTCCATATTTACTCAATCACTCACTCACCTCCTCCCCCACACAACCCCCCTCATACAAAACCACATGCCCCGGCACTTCCCCCTCTTTCAGGGGAATCTGCAACGCAACCGTCTCCTGATCCGAGGGGTATTTTGTGATATGACCCCAGACACTAACGTCTGGTGTATCCAGCGCGAGAATCGCGCCATATTTACCGCCGGTGATCCAGGCTTCATCAGTCTTGGATGTGGTGGAGGATGAGGTGGTGTTGGGGAGCGTTATGTGTGCGAGGCCGGTTAGGAATATTACCCATCTGTTTAAGGGAGGGGAGATTAGCATCCATTATAGATGATATTTGTGTATTAGATGTTCGATATTGGGTAGATGTGTTATTGATTTTGGATCGGAGAAGGAGATAATGCAGGATAACACAATAACACCAGTCCAAAGAACAAAGCAAGGAGATAACCCATAAAAAAGGTAAACATTATACATACTGCTTCGCAGGCGCATTATGTCTCCCCCCATCAAACCCCGCCGGGAGAACAGTATAACTTGCATTCGAGTCCGCACCAGCGCCTCCGATAGGTCCGAGATTCAATGCTTGCGTACCCGATATACCGGCTTGCGAGGAGGTCTGGAAGCCTGGTTCGAGGGCCCAGCATTCGAGGGTGGAGTGGTTGTTTTGGGTATTGATGACGGTTATGTTTAGGGTGTTTGCGGAGGCGAGAGCTAGGGATAGCAAGAAGGGAAGGGAGAGGGATAAGGGGAGGATGGATGTGAGGCGCATTTTGATTTGGAAGAGGAGGAGAAGGGTGGTTGTACATACGTGTGTAGAATTGAGGATAAGGAGGATTATGTGCAGTCTGGAGTAAGGGGAACGAAAGTACGAGATGATCGACGATGCCAAGGGGGTTTATGCATATGAGTGGGGGGAGATCAACATTCTATTCTGCACTAAACGGTAGTTAACCAGCATGCTGACTGCTGCCGGTCACTGCATCCCTATTGAAATCCATAATAATGCGCTCAAAGTTTCAAACACCAATGAAAACGCTGCTCATATCGTGGATGGACAGACCCTGGGCATACCTAAGGACCAAAGACAGATTACTTACAAACCTCGTCCAACGAGAGTAAGAATACACCCACCATGCAGCAAAAAAAAAAGGACAAGAATAACAAGTACCAACATGCACGACACTGTGCTGTGCCTAGCGAATGACTTCACTGCCGGATTTCTCGATTCCCTCCATACCTTCCAGAATATCACTGCCTCCAAAGAGTCCACACGCCGCAGACCCGGTACTCGTGAAGCGGCCCGTCCAAACTTCGTGGAACTTGACGGTCTGGTCGCTGGATGCGACGATAATGCATCCCTCCTCGATGGTACGTGTGCACCACATTCCACCCTCTTTCTCCTTGGGCTGAACGGCGCGTGACTTTCTATTGCGTCGGGTGGTTGGATTGCTTCCATGCTCTGTCGACTGTGATCGCGTGGGTGAAGGAGTAGGTGATCGCGACGCAGGTGGAGTAAGTATGTCAGAGTTATCCGGCGTTATACTCGGCGGTCGAGGCGCGCGTCCTGGATAGCCAATAGCCCAGAGAGCCCGTCCACAGTCGTATCTGGGTTCAGGGTCGGGTCCGTCCCAGCTGGTTCCATACGGTCCCCAGGGAATGACGGCGACCTGGGCGCAGCTGGGCCATGCAAAGACGGCAATTCGAATCGGGTGGTCGGGTTGAGCATATCCAAAAGTTGCAACGATCTCACGCCGAGTCTGGCTCCAAATCAGACTAGTCACTTGCGCAAATACATTGATAGTCGCGAGACACACTCCCGTGCGAGTGTGCCAGAAACGAATTGCTCGGTCGTTGGATCCTCCCCCCGTCGCCAGCAGCGATGGCTGCCACGGTGCAAAGGCAATTGCCTTGACTGCGGCTGAATGCAACAAGCGGTACTTCTGGCAGCCAGAAGGAATCAACACAGTCTTACCCTTCCCAGAAATTAGAGTGCCTGCCTGGCTTAGCAGTGGTGCTGCCATAGAAGGCCTGATGGGTAGTGGGTGAAACCATGATGGCAGTAGATGGCTAACGATACGTTGCCCGCTGAGCGAGTGTCGTGGCATCGTACCCAAATTGAGGCTTGGAACGGCAGCACCACTTACACCACCAGATGAAACCGCTGATTCGGGAGACACAGGACCCTCGCTGAACGACGGAGGGATGATTTTACGCAGTTCAAACAGCAGGCAGACGTTATCGTTACCGCCGGTGGCAAAGAATCGCTGGTCCGGCGACCATGCCATTCCGCATATCTGCTGGGAGTGTGCCGAGATCTTTGCATGTAGAGTCATAGACCCTGTCCAACTCCACTTGCTGTTAATCTCCGGCCACTCAACCGAGTAGTACCAGACACTGCCCAGTTCATCTCCGACAGCCAGGTCTTCTGCGTTGACTACCAAGTTGGGATATCTTTCGGAGAGTCGGCGGGTAGTCTTGGGTTTGAACGAGATGCAAGAAATGCTGCGGGGATGGCTGACCTCGAAGCGAACTTTGGGCTCAAAGGCACCCCAGAGGGATATCTGACCAGACTGACGCCCCACGGCGAGGATGCTCTTCCCTCCCTCTTCAGAAGAGAACGAAAGAGATGTCACGTAATTGGACGGATGAACATCTCCGAAAGGTGGATGATCTAGAGATGAGCCTTCGGACCAGAGGTAGACATATTGGCCGAGACCCACAGCCAATACACCCACTGTATAGGAGTATGCGAGAGTCGAGCAATAGAAATCATCTCGTAGAAAAGGAGCGTCTAGGATCCGAAAAGGCTTGGATGGAACGACTTCACGTTTGGCAAGCTTTGTCGGCCCTGAGAGGCGCCTATGGTCAGCTCATGCCATAGACAACACTGCAAGTGCTTTCTGTCTCATTCAATAAGTAAGTTCTGTAAATGTCATATAGATGGTCGCTTTGTGCGGTAAGTAGATTATAAAAAGCCCGTCCGGCCATGAGCTCCAGCCGTGGAACACGTAGTGCAGAGACAGAAATGTACAGCGAGAAAGAACTCAAGTGTACCACAAGACTTACAATGTCCCCTTTCAACCTTCTTCCAGGCACTGTCCTTCCACACATACGGCGAGTATCGTTCGTAGTCTGGAGATGCCGGACTGGGAGACTTTTCTTGACGGGCTATACAGGTACCCAGGAGTCTAGTTGTGGGGTCAATGTCCAAGGCGAGTGCAAGTCTTGACTCATGCTTGTTCAGATCATCATGGCGTGAGATTTTGGGCAAGAATCTTGCCACGAAAGCTGTTGACCCGGCGCCTCGACCAGAGACACTCCGTGTATCATTTGACATAGCCGCAGGAGGCTGTCCAAGAACTGCAGCAGATCCACCAACGTTCCAGACAGCTCCCGCGCTGATTCTTCTCTGGAACTCATTGGGAGCAGCATCAGCCAAGGCAGCCCAGTCGGCGACGAGATGAGGTCGGTGTGGTCTTTGAAGAGGGCGAGTTGGGGTTGGTCTCTGTCTGGAAAAGGTTGAAGACTGGTGAGCTGCTGGGAGGAACGGGTCTTCTCCGGGTAGACGTCTTCTGGTAATTCTTTCTCGGGGAGACAATTGATAATGGTACTTGTTAACACGATATGAAGTTGACGAATGTTGCCCGAATTCCCGCTTTGGGATGAACCTGTCCGGCGAGACCGGACTGCGGAAAGTCGCTTGTGATGAATTCCCATTTGGGGGTCCACTTGAAGACCGTCGTCCCCGTTCCGGGGAGCCAGGGGTAGGAGAGGCTGCGTCTCTGTTCTCTTGCAAGTGCGGCACTATATTGACAGCTTTCGGCGTGGGTCTGAGGATTAGTGAGTTCTGAGAGCTGGCGGGTGAGTCGGTCAATCGTAAATTAATAGTTGCAAATTCAGTAATTCGAAGCGATCCAGTGTTCTGGTCAGAGTCGGATCGGGACGACGTTAGTGACATGAAGTGATTGCTGGAGGAAGAAGTATCCTCGAAGGAATGACTTTGCGAATGCACCATGATCGATGCTGGATGCGATAAGTATTGTAAAAGAGTCAATCAAAGTCTAGTCACAATTTGAAAGAAAAAGGAGTGTATAGAAAGCCTCTGGGTGGAAGCAGCACGATTATCGAGTTGTTTGTACAAAGAATAGAGAAGAGATGTGTCGCGTGTTGGAAGTAAATCCATCAACAGCAGCTGCCTCCCAATCGGAGCGGTGATTACGTGATGCCGATCGTGGGATGCCGAGCGGTGGTTGCTGCTTCCTTCAACACTTCTCCAGCTGGCAAATATTCGTTCAATATGGCAAGCGTGGGTTGAGAATATCTGAGATACGTTGGGAATATGCACTAACACTCTTATAGCATGGTGTCCGCCGTTTCAAACCGGTGGAAAAGACCCTGGAACAGCGGCAGCAAGAGCTACAGAAGATTGATGAATACAAATCCTTAGAACGCCAGGTGTCGGAAAAGGTGAGAGAATGATTGTTTTGCTTTCCCCTTATAGTGATTTTCAAGGCGCAGAAAAATTAACTCGGCCTAGGTGGCCCAGCAAGAATATACAGACGAGACTCTACAGGGAATTTCCGACTTGCTGAGTCGCAACCCAGAGTACTACACCGTGTGGAACTACCGGCGACAAGTCCTTCGGCACCAGTTTTCTAATGCTAGAGACTCTAATGAAGAGGACTCTACCAAGAAGATCGCCGAGCTGATCAAAACTGATCTGGTGTTTCTCATGCCTCTCTTGCGCAGCTTCCCCAAGTGCTACTGGATCTGGAACTACCGCCTATGGCTATTGGATGAAGCCCGCCGGTTGCTCCCATTAGCCATGTCTCGCCAGTTCTGGCAAGAAGAGCTAGTCCTCGTGGGCAAGATGTTGACGTTGGACAGTCGGAACTTCCACGGCTGGGGATACCGACGCCTCGTGGTGGAGACCTTGAAGCAACTGGGAACCCCAACCGAGTCTGCCAGCATGACCCAGAAGGAATTTGAGTATGCGAAAAAGATGATCGGCGCCAATCTGTCCAACTTTTCCGCGTGGCACTACCGCACAAAGCTTCTCCTGCGATTACTCGAGGAGCAATCGGCCAGTGATGATGAGCGGAGGAAGATGTTGGAGGACGGTGAGTTGGTGTTACCTCGGAGGGTTCTCATATGGACTGATAGCTGACTTTTGTTATTGTTGATAGAGTTGGCTCTCATCCACCAAGCCCTGATTGATCCTTATGACCAGTCATTGTGGTTTTATCACCAGAACCTGATGTGCGTGTTTGATCCGGCCGTTGCCTCCCGGACTATGGCTCCGAATCTGAGCACGTCAGAGCGACTTCAATATCTGCGAAATGAAATCGAAGCTATCCAGGAGATGCTCGATGGGGCAGAGGACTGCAAGTATATCTACCAGGCGCTGATTGAATGTACCTTGCTGGTCTCCAAGGTGGCCGGTTCATTATCCACGGACGATCGAGCACAGATTCTGAGCTGGCTCTCAGAGTTGAAGCAACTTGATCCACTGAGGAAAGAGAGGTGGCTTGATTTTGAGAAGACCCTACCCGTGTAAATCTGAATACTGAATACTCAATACTAAATGCTGAATCCTGATTTGGTTTTAATTCTCCGAACTCTACTTGCTTTTCTTTCCCGCGGTACACATCCCTCGGGCCCCTTTTTGGGACTGGAAAGGGCGCGTCTTTACATGGTGAGGATATTAGTAGGGGTAGAGACCGTATGATAAACAAGTCAATAGCTCTCTTGTACATGATCTAAATCTCCTCTTCCCGCGGTATCTTCTGTCTTATAAAAGGAATCCTACATTCTACATCTCAAATGCCAAATGTTCTGATCTGCACATCTTCAAGTGGGAGAGAAAAGAGGCCCCACCCACAAAAAGCCCACCCGCCCAATCACCGCCAGACGTACCTGGCACCTCCATTCGATTCCCCAAACTGACATCCCCGAATTCCTTCCACGCTGGCTCATTCCATTCTTCCTCTCCCACCCCCCCGATTCTCGTTTCTTCTCTTCTATGACCTGAGCTGTACAAGCTGACCGGGTCCTATGGAGTGCTGCACTCTTTGATTGCCCGAGTTCCCCTCCCACGAGACCGAGATGTCGTCGAATCGAAACAGTAGCGACTACGCAGGGGTAAGTACTGTCGTGTGTTTGCGTGTTTCACTCTCTACCCACCACACTGCTAATTGCCCCTGCTTGATAGGAGTCCTTCGATGACGCCCCTGAAGCACCCGAGCATTTGAATGTCTCTATTCCCAAATCTTCCTCAACCCGGTCGTTGACCGGGAGCCCGCCGGTCGGCTCAGGAGCTTCTCCCAAAAACACAGATAAGCCGTCGTTCCCTTCTGAATCGCAGGACGAGCAGAAGGACGAGCAGAAGGACGAGACGACAGACGGAGGTGAATCGTCCGGAAAGAAGAAAAATAAGAAGAAGCACAAGAAGAAGGCCAAGCAGGATGAGGCTCAAATTGAGACCGATGCCGAGGCTGATTTCGAAGCCGTGGACACTCCTATCGCGGACGTGAAGCTGGACACCACGGCGGAGACGGTTGAAGATGACAAGCGGGATCGCATCCTCACTCCGGTGGACGCTGACGATGCAGGTGAAGGAGAGGAAACCCCAAGGAGAACCATGGCACCCAAATCCCCCTTACTCACCTCCCACCGGTTATCTACTGCATCTTCGCTGGACGAGGTGAACCTGACAACTAGCAAGGACGACGAACATCTTTCTCACCAGGTCGGAACACCTGATCTCAAGTCCGAGTCGCCTCCAGTGCCTCCTAAGGATGATGTGTCCTCCCCTCAGAGCTCTGGCTTGATGGGCTTGTCTGGAAGCCTACCCTCCTTGCCATGGGGACCTCCCCCAGTCAATAAGAACCCTCCCCCCGCCGCACCTCCACCACCTCCGACCCGCAAGCCCAGCGGACCATTCGCATGGTTCTCCCGCAGCTCGACCGGCGCCAAAGACATCAAGTCCCCCCCTCCGAGTGGCCGAAGAAACACCTCTACCTCAGTATCGACCGTTGCTAGCGGCTTAGACCTAGTGGATGCAGATGGTTCGAGTGTGCACTCCAAGAGACCGAGGCGGAACAGTTTGAAGGACCAGTTCAAGCTTCTGCGAATGAGGGAAGAGTCTGGTCATCCCGAGAACGACGCAGGCAGTGTACGATCTGGCCATGCAAGCATCAGCCATGCTGGTGCTAGCCCACCCATCATTCCTGAAGAAGGCGAAGATGGAATTCTGATCGCGCCTGCTGCTCCCGCCTCTGGAGCAACCTCCCCTGGAGGCGTCACCCCATCGACCATTAACGCGGGTCTTGCTCCTGGTACCGTATCTGGATTCTCTCAATCTGCAACCGACGCAGCTGCACCAGTGGACTGGGATCTCTGGCAACAACTGGTCAACAACGGCCCACAAGCGCTAGCCAGCTCAGAGGAATTGAACGCCGCTATCAAGCGGGGAATTCCGCAGACTATTCGTGGAGTGATCTGGCAGATTTTGGCAGACTGCCGAATTGGTGAGTTGGAGGAGATATACCGCGAACTGGTGGCCCGTGGCACAGACAAGGACCACCGAACACCGAGTGTCCAAATCAACGGAATGGCCGAGAAAGAGTCTATCCCGTCCTCGCGCTCTTCCATCCGGTCTAACATTTCGGGGTCCGGAACACAATCGATTAGCGCTACTCCCAGTCCCTCCCATGAATCAGACCCGGAGAAAATGGCGAAAGAGCAGGCTGCTAGTGAAGCTGCCCGCCTGAAGAAGGCCAAGGACGAGGCTTCCGCGCTGTCAAAGCTGGAGAAGATTATTCGACGGGACTTAGGCGCTCGGACGAGTTATTCGAAGTACTTTGTCTCGCAAGGCAGCCAAGAAAGCTTGTTTGGGTTGTGCAAGGCCTATGCATTGTATGATGAGGCCGTGGGGTATGCTCAGGGCATGAATTTCATCGTCATGCCTCTGTTGTTCAACGTAAGTTTGTCAAAATCCCAGTATTTTCTTCATCTCACTGACTGACCACTCTACAGATGGACGAGGCCGATGCTTTTGAGCTACTTGTCAAACTTATGAATAAGTATCGACTCCGTGAAATGTTTATTTCGGAAATGCCTGGTCTCCACCGCAGTCTCTACCAGTTCGAGCGACTTCTGGAAGATTTGGAGCCCGCTCTTTACTGCCACCTCCGGCGACGTGGGGTCCCCCCCCAACTGTACGCAACGCAATGGTTCTTGACTCTCTTCGCCTACCGCTTCCCACTGCAGCTGGTTCTCCGGATCTACGATTTGATCTTTGAAGAAGGTCTAGAAGTCACGATCCTCAAGTTTTCCATTGCCATCATGCGTCGCAACGCCGAGGCACTGTTGGAGATGAAGGACATGAGTGTGTTGACGACATTCCTGAAGGAGCGTCTTTTCGATGCATATATCGATAAGCAGCCCTCTGCCTCGTCCATTCTAGAGTCTGGCTTCTTTGGAAGCTCTGGTGCTGCTGACAAGGAGACCTACCGTGCGGACCTCATGGTGCAAGATGCCTGTGCCGTGCCTCTCACACAGGAGATGATCAACTCTTACACTACCGAGTGGGAGGACAAAGTTCGCACCGAGAAAGAGCGTGAAGCTGAGCTGGAGAACCTTCGTCACACCGTCAGCACACAAGCTGCCCGGCTACGACTTTTGGAGGAGCGCTCCGAGGCGTCAGATAAGGAGCATGTGCAGCTGGCCTCGGAATTGGTTCATGCCAAGGTGGAGAATGAGGAGCTGCGTGACTTGAACGACGCGCTGAATCTGCAGGTCGAGCAGCTGAAGAACGTGGTCGATAAGCAGCCTGGTGAGGTGGAAGAGAAGCTGCGGGTCGAGATGGACCGGATCATGAAGCGAAACATTGAGGTACAAAACGAGAACCGTGCGATGGAGGACTCGATGGCAGAGATGGAGAAGGAGTTGGTGGCTACGAAGATGAAGTGGGCCGAGGTATGTTCCTGTCTAAGCCTTGGCTTTTCTCTACTGTTCCTTTTGAACCTTGACTGACCCAAAATCCAGATCTCCGAAGAACACGATACCCTTCGACAGAAATGGAGTGATCTTCGTCGAGCCCTCGACTAATCATCTTCTGCATCTACCGCTCTCCTCTCGGGTTGGACCTTGTCTGGTCCAGCCTTCCCCTCTGTATATTTCTCATGCACAGCCAAGGCGCGTCGGATCTGGGATCCCACCCTCCCTCAGGCTGTGCACGACCCCATGTCTATGGGCTGGATGTTTGTTTCTAGGCTTTTTTTTGCTGCTGTGTGCGATTTGCGCCGGCTCTCGGCCCTGCCATGATTCTTCTGGCCGACTCTTGTAACTCACATACTCATCTTACTTTGTAACCTGTTACGAATGAATTCTCTACGGTCGTCATAGTCTCGGTTGTTTTCGTAGCTCGCTTAGCGTGTCATCTAAACGATGTAAATGATCCAGTACCATTGACTTGTTCTGCACTCTTTTACGGGCTCGATCTATTCATTGGTGTCTTATTGTCTTGCGTGCTGGCAGTAGAGTCAACCGAGATGAAATCCGACATACTTGATGTAATTACTGTAGTGCCTGTCCAATGACTGGACATTTTCACCAAGAACCATTCAATTCAATTCATAATCCCTGGTCCTGGTCCTCTCCGTAGGCCTATGCCAGATCAAACCCAAACCCGATGCTCTATAAAAAACCTCATCGCTTAGATCATAACATTCCACCCAATTCAATCCCACTCACCCTCATCAAAACCTCATTCTCGTTTCTATCGGTCATTTAAAGAACATTCTCGTAATATGTAGTAAGAACATCCTCCTTCACCGGTCCAGCCACAGCCTTCAACGCCTTATGCGCCTCACACTCGGTATCATAGTACTTCATATCCTCGAGGGAGGCGAATGTCGTCTTGACGGAGATGTTGTAGCCCTTGTTGCGGGGGTCGTCGAAGGAGAGGCCGACGGCTGCGGAGAGGATGTATGGTTTTCCGTCCTGAGAAACGGAGGGAGAAGGAGGGTGTTAGTTTCACGGTTTGGTTGTTTGAGTGTTGGCGTCTGATGATTGTCTGGCTTACCTTGGTGGCAGTCTTGGCTAGGACCTTGTACTGCTCCAGTAGACGCAGGCGGTCTTCTTCCTTGGGGATCTTGAAGAGGGTGATGCGCTCGATGGGGGCCATTTTGGTGGTGGAAGGTGGGGTTTGGAGGGTGGATGAGGTTGTGGATATAAATCTGGAGGTGAATGTGAAGCTGCGAGGAGGAATGCGAAGAGTCTTTTCCAGGCCGCGGAGCATCGGGGGATGTGTTACAGGACACTTTATATTCCTCCCGGAATTCGGTGGTGTTATTTCTTGCGGGGTTACTGCGGATCGGAGAGGAGCCGATGGGGGGCTAAGGGCGGGACCGGATAATTACTATTACTTGGTTGGATTACTATTCTACTGTGAAATACTTCCGACGGACCGGATTAGAATGGTTCTTTGATGGTATTATGTACATTATAGATAGGAGGGCAATTGATGATTGTGATTGATGTTTAATTGTCTTATTGTTGGTATTTTTCATGGCTGGACTATGAGATTGTTGATATTCTGATGATTTCAGGAGACTTGAGTGCGGAATATGCTGGGCACAGAGAGCGTGTCAATTCCGCACTTGCTGAGGCGCGAATACCCGGGCGGAAATAGTTTAATAGTAAGTGGGGGATTGATAAGATCACTCTAGAGTGATCATTAATGTAGTGTATATCAAATTAGCATCGTTACTGTCAGGGTTAGTAGAGATGGGGAATCGTTCTATCTTATACTTAATTGTTCTAGTCAATACTGCGGGGCTCTTATAGGTAAAGGTAGGTGGTTGCATCAAACTGGACCCTGGGTTTGAATAGGGATTGTAATAAGAACTAACTTTCCTACTAGGGTCTTCGATACATGAGCTAAGCCGAACCTAACATAATCAACATAATGTAAACTGTAAAGAGGAACTATGATACATATGAACCAGGTAAGCGCCCATGCTAGCAGCATAGACGATTGTCTAGGCCTCTCCGATGTACAACACATGTATTAGGTCAATAGAGATAGACCCTTCTTCGGTTTAGATCTCATGAAGCATCAGACTATACAGAGCTAGGTATAGCCTAACCTAGGTATGTCCCTCGTGAGGCGGGGGCTCTTTAGACTAATAGAAGCACGGAGTAAAAGGTGCTTCACATGTGACATCTACAGAGTCATGTTATTTCACCTTTCATGGGTATCAAAGCTGTTACCTGATTCGTGTAGAATAAGATGCCATCAATCATTATCAACTCAAAATTGAGTTCTCAAGCCTTGCGAGATATTATGTTGTTACCAATCCGGCTGCTCTGAGGGTGATCGACATGGTTCCCGACACTCCCCACACTTTCTAGCATCCAAAGGTACATAGCCGGCTTACTTTTGTGAATTGTTAGCTGCATAAGCTCGGAGCATGCCCTAATGGAGACTAACCCAGTTAACAATCCAGGCACTGATCTTCCCATAACATGGCGTTCGCCCTAAACTGATCTTAGGTTATCTTCTTGAGGCTATTGGAGATTATGATCGCCGCTCCTTTTACCCCGTTAAGACCAAGTCGAAATGGCGTATTCCCATCGTATCCCAGTTCCCGACGTCCATCGTATTCTTGTCGTATACAAATGCCGAGGGATCATCCTTTTTCTCTAGATATCCTGAATAAACAGCTCTTTGCTCATGTGAATATACACAGGTTCTCCATACTCCTTAGCCCGTACACAATGGAATGTGGACTATTTGAAGCCTCGACGCGCCCCGTTATGGGGCTATCCTTCTCAATGCCAGTCCAGCAGTGTTCATTATATTCACCATGATACACTTCTACCTCCCCCTGCTGGCAGGCGCCCTCTTCATCCATGAGACTACAGCCTCAACTGCAGCTGGTCCCACCGCCTGCGCTAACATCACCACCCAACTAGGCTCTTCAAAGGTTGTCAGCAGCCAATTCAACCTCCAGTATATCAACAGCCTAGAGTACTGGAACACGCTTCAAGATGCCTACAAACCGTCCTGCGTGGTCTACCCAACCTCAGCGCAAGACGTCTCCACATCTCTCCAAGCCATCCGCGCCGCAGGTAGTCGCTTCGCCATCAAAGCAGGCGGCCACAACCCCAACACCTTCTTCTCCTCCGCCGACGCAGGCGTCCTCCTCGACATGAGTCATATGACAGCCAAATCCTACGATCCAGAAACAACCCTCGCCACCTACGAGCCCGGCGGTGTCTTCGGCGATATATACGACTACTACATCCAGTATAACCGCACAGTGGTCGGCGCCCGTCTCGCAGGCGTAGGAACTGGCCTCGCGCTCGGCGGCGGTATGAGCTATCTCTCGCCCCAGTACGGCCTCGCCTGTGATTCATTCCGGGAACTGGAAATCGTCTTGCCTAGCGGTGAAATCGTCACTGCATCGCCCTCGTCCCACGAGGACCTATTCTTCGCGTCCCGCGGCGGGGGCGGAAATGCCTACGGCGTCGTAACGAAGTATACAGTGCAAAGTCGACCTATCGGCGAGCTCTACGCCGGAAATATCATCTACGCCTTTCCGCAGAAAGATACCGTTATCGAGGCGATTGGCAATTTCATTAAATACAACACCGATCCCAAAGCTGCTATCATCGGTACATATGAGAAACTACCAACGCCCGATTTGAATCTAAACCTCGACGAAGCAATAATCATGTTCCTCGTCTACGACGGCCCGGATCCAGGCGATGCTTTCACCAATTTCACCTCCACGCCACACCTGCTAAACACAATGGGCCTGAAAACCTATCCCGAGGTCGTCAATATGCCCATCCCCCTCTCAACAGAACTCTCCCGCGGCGCAAACATGTTCCGCGTCGGCGTCCACCGTCCCGAAAATAACTCCTACGCCAATGCACTGGATAAATGGCGATCCTGGGCTGAATCAAATAAAGGCAAATACGTGCTACTTTCATTAGACTTCCAGCCCGTGCCGAAAAGTCTGACGGACGCGAGTAAGGCGCAGAATGGTGGGAATGCGATGCAAATGCCTGATGGACCGTGGTTTTGGCTGAATTATTTGATCAGTACACCGCCAGGTATGAGCGAGCCGGATTATAGGGCTGTGCAGGAGAGTTATCGGGATTTGGTGGTTGAGAGTGGGAATGCGGAGGGGTTGCCGCTTTTTATTAATGATGCTAATGTGGACCAGGAGCCGTTGAGGTCGTTTGGGACTTTTGAGAGGTTGAGGGAGATTAAGAAGGCGTATGATCCGGATAACTTTTTTGGGGAGAAGACTGGTGGTTGGTCTTTTGATTGAGGAGATATTCGAGGGAGGCGAGAACGTATCAAGTAGAGAATCTGAGCAATATAGGTTGTTCTAGGTATGTCGATGTGAAGATGGATGAACTGGATAGTCCATGATGAGGCCTTCTGGCCTGGATAGCTTTGTAGCAAATGATACTCGGAAGGCTTCAAAGACATAAACAGTACTGTTCTCAATTCTATTAGGACCTCTCGGGATGAAACAAAAACCAAGAGAGGAGAAGATTCCAGCTCTAGACCTCTATAACTGGATAGGCAAGTCTAAACCGAAAATGCAGCGAGATATCAAATCTCAGTCACGATCAAGATCACAGATTCCCCCTCAAGGCTTGCTCCCGCTCAAAAGCCTCAAACAGACTCTTAAAATTTCCAGCCCCAAATCCATCAAATCCATGTCGCTGGATCACCTCCACAAAGACCGTTGGCCGATCCCCAACATGCTTGGCGAAGATCTGCAGTAGATAACCGCGCTCGTCAAAGTCGACGAGGATATTGAGTTTCTCCAGGACGTCGACGTCGGCGCTCAGGGTCCAGGAAACGTGGGAGAGACGCCGGCGTAGGTCGGCGTAGTATGTACTGGGTACTTTGAGGAATTGAACGCCCCGAGCTTGGAGGTTCGTGACAGCGGAGACGATGTCGTTGGAGCGGAAGGCGATGTGCTGGACGCCGGCGCCGTGGTAGTAGTCGACGAATCTGGAATTGATGTTAGAATCTTGGATCATATAGCATGTGGAGCAGGAGGGGAAAGACCGTACTCCTCAATTTGAGACTTCTTTTTGCCAACTGCGGGTTCGTTCATGGGCATTTTGATGGTCTCGTTCGGTGATGCTACCACGATTGACCGCATGGCGGAGTACTCGCTACACATCTCCTTGTCATCGACCGTCCAGTAGCGGTGGAAGTCCAAACATTCCTCGTAGCTATTTCAGACCTCGTTAGTCCTAGTCCATCGTCACCTCAAAAAAAGGTGTAGCAACATACAACTGTACAGCTCGATCCACCCCACCCCACGTTTGATTCCCCACGCAGTGATCAATCTCCAGAAACTCGACCGGCGGCAGGATCTGATTGATAGGATCTTCATCGCCATCAACGACCCGATACCCTGGCAAGAATGGCGCATGATCCGCATAATGCTCCCGATTGACCAGCGAGTGCACGGTATCCCCATATGTCCCCACCGTCGCCGTCATAATGTGCCCATCCCCCTCAGAATCTGCCTTGACACTCTTCGGCTCTGCCACAGCAGCAGCCCCGTTATCAATGGCGCGCTTCCAAACTGCACCCACGTCGCCCGTCACCCGGAACGCGACGTCCTTGACTCCATCGCCATGTGTGGTCAGGTGCTCGTGGATCGCGGCTAGCACCGCCCGGTCCTCGCTCGTCGCCTTTTGCAGGGCATTGTTGTCTTTCTCGGATTCAGTCCGCGCGGGGCCACATACTGGGCCCGTGAGGACGAAGACGGAGCCACCATTGGCGATCACGTAGCTGGCCAGGTATGGCGAGCCGGTTTCTGGGCCCCGGTAGGCGATGGCCTTGAAGCCCATACGGGTGATGTAGTAGGATGCGGCTTGCTTGGCATTGCCGACGTACCAGAGGATATGGTCGAAGCCGACATATTCGGGGCCCAGGTTTGTTGGGAAGATTGTCTCGTCTGCGGCGGGGATGGTCATTGTGGCTGCTGGGTGGCTGGCTGGAAGGAACCGGGTTCGACGGATTCACCGGGTTAGGAGGATACAGGTCGATGGCGAGGAATCGTTTTTTCCTCGCCGTCGAGAGGTCAATTGAGCTGGAAGAGAAGGTATGGACAAGCTTGAAGAAGAGGGAGAGAAAGCTGGAACAGGGAAAGGGACGAAAGCTTATTCAAGATTGTTTTTCGGGATCGCCTGCATAAACTTTCACGTCACACATTCTTCGCCCGCCTTCCCGCGGCTTCGCCTTGGCGATAAGATACACGAGGACATGCTGGTATCATTGGGTGAGCTGGCTGTTTCATTCCCCATGGTGATTTCCGGTGATCTTCGCTGAAGATAAGGAAGCTGTCAAGTCATCTGCAAAGACATGACCCCGCCGCGTTTGTCCCTTCGTTGTCCCGACGGGCATCCGAGGGCGACGGAGCAGATCGTAGTCCGTAGCAGACTCGCACGGAGGAGCAACACGCGGAACGACGGAGCAGCATTGTAGATCTTTTGTTTCATGGCCCTGGCAGCGTTGTATCTGTCCGTAGTTGCGTCCGCGAGGACCGATTGGTACAACATTGCCCATGACCTGGTTGTAGTCCCTCGACGAAGCATCCCACAGGCCTGCACCAACACCAGTAGGGAACAACTCCCTCAAGTCTTGATTCCATCCACTCATATCCTCCAAGTGATAGTCTCCATTCTGTCCCTTCGAATGCCCCCTCAACTATCATTCACCGGCTCCGGGCGACTCTTGAAAAACACCTTGTACCTGACAATCTCCACCACCTCCAATTCCTCCGTCTCAGTCCCAGCCCTCTTCTGTAACACCGCAATCGGCTTTGGTAGTTTCTTCACCTCTCCAGTCATCCGCTGGTACCGTCCAACGTACAGGTACACCCGTTTCATCCACTTAGTATCGTCCGGGTTGTGGATCGAGTAGTCCGGAAACATGAGTTTGCCGATCGGGGTCTCGTAGGAGGTGGATTGTGCGATGCAATTTTCGTCGCTGGGGTCGTCATGCTCAGCTTCAGAGGTTGGCACGTTGATTGTGCCTTGGAGTTCGAGGAGGGCGAGGCCTGAGGGTGTTTGGAGGAGTTGAGGGAAGGGATTGTGGACGGGGTGGGAGGGATCGTCCACGGGCGCAGAGGAACGCGGGTGTAGCGCGATTGATGGCATGATTGATAGAATAGCGAGGCTTAGTGATGCTCTTGTCAAGTGTTGATGTTAAAGATGAAGCTAGAGATGGCTCAAATCGAAAAGACGCGACGCGGGTCGCGTTCCGTCATTGGACCCCACATTTAAAGCATGGGGAGGAGGAGAATCTGCCGACATTAACTACCGAGGACAATATAAGATTTAGGAGACATGTTGTCGCTGCTGAGATGGTTCTTAGGTTACAAGTTAGGGACTTATGACGAGATCGTGGCAATTTTAATTGGCATCTTGGTAGGATAGTGAATGTTTGATGCAGAATGGCACTATCAAAGGCTAGCCACTGTTCCTATCCCTTCTTTGTTAGACCTTCCTTGGCCTCCTGGGTGCATCTCCCCGGTGAGACGATGAGTTGCATATTAGACTACAGACGTTGATGTCTTCTGTCCTCCAGATCAAGCCTCTGGGTTGAGAGCGAGCACTCTTTAGAGACGCGGCAATAGGATAGACGTCTCGAGGCAGCCTCCAGACAATCCCCTTAAGGCTTGATCTGATGATTTGGGACAGCTGAGGCGCAGTGTGATCATCTCTAGGCTCTTCACTAAAGACATTTCAACATGAATGAAGTGACTGCAGGTTGGTGGTTTGTTCCGTGCTGGTCAACAGGGTCTGCAAAGTTAGCCATGAGCTTCTTACTTTCCTCATCGAAGATGGAGTCACTCACCACAGGTTATCAAACTTTTGATAGAGAGAAATGTGCCGATTCGAAAATATTTGAAAGTGTTCTCAAGTAGGACTCTTCACCACAACCATAATCGAGTCATTCGTCGATTCAGGAAGGACCAAAACCCATGCCCTTGTAGCAAGCCTCCTCCAGGTTTTGCAGGCCCTGGATGGTCTCGCTGGCCAGGGTATTAGCAGTACCAGCCGGTCCCTGTAATTTGCCGTAGCGAAGATCACTCAAATCACCCACAGTCGTATTGAGCTCTTTCAATAGACCCGTAGCCTCTTGGTTGACATCGGCTATCTCACGCTCAATATTGGCACAGGCAGTCTCCATCGACGCCAGTAGACTATCCACGGAATGGTAATCATCTGGACTGGTAGTCAAATTCTGACCAAATAGATGGAGATCCACCTCCATCTCCCGCTGCTCATCGGCATTAGCAGCTTCCACGCCTGCAGCACGACTGGCCCTGCGGAGCTCGGCTTTCTGTCGCTCGCCTTGGCGGATCTCTTTGTCGATGTTTTCATTCACCCGATCCATGTCATGTTCCCGGACTTGTTGCAGCTCTCGGTACAATGTGCGGATGTGTGGATGACTGCGTAGCCGTCTGGGGAATAGCTCTGTGAATTTCTGGAGCGACATGACTGTCGGTAGAGGCGCCGGCGAGAGCAAAAAATTGCTCAGAATGGATTCTTCTGAAGGTGCCATGATTGAATAAAACAGATGTTCTTAACCCTTTCAGTCATGTAGTTTGGTCAAGCTCTCTCGATAATGATCAAGGAGTAGTAGATCGCAAGTTGAAATATTTCCCGAATAAGAAGTGGCCGCGTCGCGTCTCCGAGGCGCGCCCATATCACGTGTCTGCCGTTGAGATGGGGACGATAAACCAGACAATCAGCAACAGAACTTCTAGTACTTCGAAGAAAACATTGTACAACAGAGAATAATTGTGCGCACAGCCAAGATTTCCACTGTCGGGGACGAATTTGAGGATCCTTTTTCTTCGCTGGCTGTCTAGAAATTTCGCATTGCACCTGATTTCTCAAGGGGCCACTTCCGCCTTTTCTGGAATTGAACTTCCATCTCCATCCGCAGTGCTCTGACAGCCCTACACGCGTCACGATATTCACGCTAGAGGCTTGCATTGTTCGAAACTGCCTCTTCAGCCATTGAGAACCAGGCACGGGTCGATTTGAACTTCGATCAGGCACCAAATCGGCTTGTTCTTGAGTTGCCTGGCCAAATTGTCTGTAGGCAAGACTGAGATATCATTTGCCTCAAAACTTCGCCAGAAGCTGCCTATCCAAGACAACACCGCCCTGGGTCAGGTCTTCACCGCCCACGGACTTTCTTATCTCAGGATTGTCAATGGTCCTGTGAAGGTCGTTCTTGCATCTTCCAACCTTTCTGGAGCGCTCGTCCTTCGACGCTTTCAACCTCTTCATCGCCATCCTTTTCTCCTTCTAACCGTCCCCATCTTCATCACTTTCACCCCGTTTCTCCATCATGCCTCCCTCCTCCATGTACAGCAAGGACGAGAAAGTCCTTTGCTTCCACCACGACATCCTCTATGATGCGAAGATCCTAGAGGTGCGGCCAAAGGACGCCGCCGATAAGAAGAGCGTCCTCGAGTACCTCGTCCACTATAAAGGGTGGAAGAACACGTAAGTTAGCTCTGCTCTTCCCTTCTGCACTCTCGCTTTTTGTCTTCACACACACCTCTGCACCCTCAAAACGCACATCATGGATCATATCTTCCTTCGCATGAACCGTTGGCAGACCCGTCGTCGTCTGTTCGTGCCTCCATTCACTCTGGCCGCAGGAAGAGAGTGGGTTGACCGTGTTTCTCGCGACCAACTAGTCTCTGTCATCAACGATATCAAAGAGATCATATGCTGACTTTTCTCTCATAGCTGGGACGACTGGGTACTCGAGGACCGCCTTCGTAAGGCCACCGAGGAGAACCGGGAGCTGGCCGCTAACCTGCGCCGTGAAGTTGAGGCCGCCGCTCGCCAAAAGAATGCGAAGCCCACGGCAAAGAAGCGCGCCATGTCCGATCGTAGCTCCGTTCGTGACAGTGAGGAGCGTGGCAACTCGGTGCCTGGCCGGGCTAGCAAGCGGGCTCGAGGCGAGACCGACATTGAGAAGGTATGTCGTCGTCGTTTTACCACTGATCCCCGTGTCAACACATCGTATCGCATCTTTACCCTCCTTTCTTTCTTCTCTCTTTCTTCCTTTCTTCCCAAACCCTCTCTTCCAATCTTCCCTTCACCAATCTCCCCCATCTTCAACCTGCACCGTCACCATGGCTCGCCAGAAGAGAACCCCCCGTCGTGAAATCCCTTACACCCTTCTACTTCCCTACCCAACCCTCAGAGCAACCGGGCGCCGCGTTCCTTCTGCCAACCTTAGCACCTCTCACCCGCATGAAACTGACGTGGCCGAACCCCATCTCGAACAGGAGGAAACCTTCCAGTCCCGTCCTTCCATCCGCATCGTCATGCCGGACAACCTGAAGGCCCTGATCGTCGACGACTGGGAGCGTGTCACTAAGAACGGCACTGTTGTCAAGTTGCCGGCTCCCAAGCCTGTCCGCAGGATCCTCCAAGACTGGCGCGACGAAGAGGCTCCCAAGCGTACAGAGTGCCGCATCGATGTCGACGTCCTGGATGAGTGTATCGCCGGTGTTCTCGAGTACTTCGACGTCATGCTCGACAAGCTCCTTCTCTACCGCTACGAGCGCCCTCAGTACCGCATGTTCCGCAAGAAGTATGCTGGCGTTCCGGGCAAGGACAGCCCCATCGATGTTTACGGTGCAGAGCATCTTATCCGCCTCTTCAGTATGTGATCACTCGTTCTTACTGATGTTACTTTTGACTTTTCTTCTGGATGATTCTAACGTGGGTTTGTTTAGGCCTCCTTCCTGAGCTGCTTGCTCAGACCAATATGGACCTCCAGGCTACCCAGCGCCTGCGCGAGGAGCTTTCCAAGTTCTCGATTTGGCTGTCCAAGAACTCTGAGAAGTACTTCCGCACTGAGTACATCTCCGCTGAGGACGATGTGGTCAAGAAGTCGATCGAGGAAGCCAAGTGAGCGGCCATCTCTATCTTCACTCGCAATCTCACCCTCTCTCTCTCTCTCTCTCTCTTGCTATTTTCGTCTGGGATTTTGACGCCTTTCCCCGATGGTTGTTTTTCTTGTTTTTCTTGTCTTTTTTTTCTTTGTTCAGCCTCTACGAGAGGCCTCTGGGTTAGGTTTCCTTCTTTTTTGTGTTAGATTCTTAGCTTTTCGCGCAATAACTGTGATATCCTGAGGAATGCTTCTACTGGAGAAGCCAATGGGAACATGAAATTCAAAGTATTATTCAGTTTTCCCCTGAAAGTGGACTATGCTATTTCGGATCTGATAGATATCGAGTACCTAGATATCCTGATAATACCTATTAAGCGTTTTACTCTAGCTATTAAAAAAGACACTTCAAAAGACATTTAAAAGGGATCTTTCAGAAAAGGGGAAGTTAAAGCCCATATCTTTACATTGTAAAACTGTTTCTCCAGTCTAGATATAATTGCCTTTATTCTCTCCTGTATGAGTACATCTCTGCCGAAGACTCCGTCATTAAGCAGTCGATCAAGGACGCCACCTAAGTATCCATCCTCGTCTTCATTCGCATTCTCACCCTCTCACCCTCTCTACCTCTTACTATTTTCACCTGAGTACATTTCCGCCGAGGACGATGTCGTCAAGAAGTCAATCGAGGATGCGAACTGAGCATCCATTATGAACTTCATTCCCATTTTCCTCTCGTCACCTCTATTTCTTGCTATCTGCATCTGTGGTTTTGACGCCTTTCGGCAATGGTCATTTTCTTGTCTTTTTTTTTCCGTTGTTCAGCCTCCACGAGAGGCCTATGGGTTGGGTTTCTTTTCTTCCTTGTGTTAGATTCTTAGCTTTGCGCGCAACAACGGTGATATCCTGAGCACTGCTTCTACTAGAGAAGCCAATGGGAAGACGTCATTCAAAGTATTCAAACCTCCTCTTTAAAGTAGATATCAACCGCACACTGTCTCTCTCTCTCTCGTATCTACTCATCCATACATGCACACGCAAACATCAATGCCAAATGCCTTTATTCTCTACTGGATATCTCAAAGAAAAACCAATCCCAACTCAACCATCCCACCTAACACAGCTGCGTACCCCCATCGATGGCCATCCATATTTACGCTACCAACTGCCGCGCATCATCAACCGCACACCGCGCCGCCTTCTTCAACTCACTCTTCCACTCCGTCTCCCTCCACCGCGACCACGTCGTCAATCCCTCCGGCGGCTGAATACTCAACGTATCATACCCCTGCTTGATAATACGGTGGACTTCCCGCGGACTAAGATTCTTCTTCTTGATAGCCGGCAGTGCGACGGGGGTAGGTTCCCCGTCAACCTTGGGACTAGCAGCCGCTGCAGCAGTCGCAGCTGGATCCTTGCCATCAGACTGGAAGAGAAGCGTGTAGAAATGCGTCGAGACAGAGAGTAGTGTATCAATAGCCGCAGCGTGAATATCCTTCGAAGCAGAGGTGGGATCTACCGATCGTGTACCAGCAGAAGCATTTGCGAACCCGTACACATCTCTGAATTTGGAAATAACAGGCCCTGTCTCGACGAGTTTGTAGAATAAATCATCGTACGAGGCTGGATCGGGTAGGAAGGTGTCCCCCGCTGAGACGCAAAAGGCCATTAAATCTGCGAGGGAGGAGGTGAGGGTTTTGATGTTGTGGTTTGAGGAGAGGTCGGTGGCGTAGGTTGTTAGGAAGCGCATCAGGGAGAGGAGGGTGCGCCAGAGTTCGGACCAGTGGTATGTTAGGCGGATTTTGTTGGTGGAGAGGTATGTTAGAAGGCGGAGGGTTATTGCGATTGTGTGGCTGTTTCATTGTTAGTAGATGTAGATTTAGATGTATTTGGGGTGTGGATGATGTAGTGGTAGTTTGGATTAGGGGGGGTAGGTCAGGTCGATGGGGGAAGAAGAGCTGGCTCTGGCTTACCTGTAGATGTTGACGTCCAGTCGTCGGCGGAGGTTATGCGTGATGGTATCAATCATAGCGTCGAAGACGACCGTTGCGAGAACACGGTCTCCGCTGACGAGGGGGAGATATGGTTGGCGCTGTCGGCATAGCCGGACACGACGCTTGCCGTCTTCGCTGCAGATGTGTTTGCAGAGGGTTGGGTCTTCGACAAGGATGCGGAGTGTGAAGAGGCTTAGTTCGGCGTAGTGTGCTACCCGTGGGGTTCGATATGCGTGTTGCAAGAGATAGGAGGATAGAGAGAGGAAACTGGAGAAGGGGGACTCTTCGTTTTTCTCGGGGATCATGTGGACCAGGTGATGTCCGAAGAGCTTGTTCGAGTTTGCAAAGTCGTAGGTGGCCATCAAAATGGCGGCTTCTTGTGCAGGGCTGGAGGTTTGTTAGCTTGTTTATAATGGTGCGGGATATTTATAGAAGAGAACTTACAGATCGCCGAACATGGCTTTTGCTTCCTCTGCTGTAGGCGGATTCGCCTTGTCCCTTGCACCTGGTGCGAGAGCTCGTAGCCCGAAGAAGATGAGGGTGTTGGTCAAGGTCCAGCCTTCGGGGATATCATCCTGGACTGCGACGTAGCCGTTGCGCAGACCACTGCAGGCCATGCCGACACCCTTGACAATCTTCTGAATGCTTGCCTCGTTGACAAAGTCGTCGAGTCGAAGCTGGTAGGGGTTTTGAAATTCGAATTTGTTGTAGTTTGCCAATAGACCCAACAACAAAAAGGGGTCGAAGACTTCCAATGGGGTCTCAGAATCGTTGACATACTATTTAGTTCAAGTTAGATTTCGACTAAACAGTCTAGGGACTTTAAAAATGAATACCTTCATCAACGAGGGGAAGAGATCCCGATGGGTGAAATAGGAGACCAAGCTGGTTTTGTAGGCCCCGCTGGTCATGGCAATAGCTACTCTGACAGCTTTCCGACGGAGCTCAACTATCATACAGGTTTTAGTGTCAATCATGCATTGAGTGAGTACAGCCTCAGGGGTTACTCACGACTGCTGCGATTGCGCACAATGCCATCCAGAACGGCCACAAACTCGGAAATGACATGGTCGACCTCATCGAGGCCTGCGAGGACTGTGATGACATCTGAACTGGGGTTTGTGTATTTTTTGCTCAGGATGCTGGTCAAGAAGACCGTCAATGTCTAAAGCAGGCTGTTAGTCAAAGACCTGGCTTGATTCGAGATCGCGCGAGCATACTCACATCTAACGCATAAGAGTCGGCCGGAGCTACTCCAGCCGAAGCCTCGCGAATAGCACGGGCAAACAGATGCTTTGTTTGTGTCTACACAACAAAGTATCAGTATATGGGCCATAGTAGACAGTCTTCACCGCAATGAACTCACCTGTAAACTCAACGTCTCATCAGGACTCAACCCATCCAGCAATGAATGCAACCGGGCCCGATCTGGGGGCAAAAGAAAGAACTCCCTCCAGAAGCCCTCGGAGGGCTCCACATCAACATCGTCGGGAGCCTAGAGTCGAATATCAGAATGGGTCGGGGGCGGCCATTATGCGGGTGGAGGGGCATACTTTGAACAGGGTCTCGTAGAGCTGGACGATCTTCGGCTTGAAAGTCTCGGGTCGGCTCTGCTGTGTGAGGGGCGAGGCCTCCATGGTTCAGGCGCACGATCTACAAGCGATCCCTGAAACTTGTTACATGCAATATGCAGCTGGCGACGGGCGGTTGGTTCTTTGACCTGTGATTTAGTGAGGCCGACAGTTTGGCACCAGCCACTTTGTAAGCGGGTCCAGCCACATGTCCTTAACTACGGAGAGATAGGGAGAGATAGCTCGGTCGCGGTTTATCCTCCCTCTGGTGTATGGTAGATGGAGAGATTTGAACCAAGAAAACTAGGTGCTAAAATTGGAGGATGTAAACAAATAGATGGCTTCTAATTGATAAGCTCAGTTGTTTTGAGAGAATTATCATGCCTCTTAGCTCTGATGGAATTGTTCATCCGCAAATCGGCTCAGTGCCTTGGTGCCTCAGGCCTGAGCAGGTGGCATTCGCTGACTCATCTACCGATAAACGCAAACTGCATCGAGTACGAACAATCAGAGACGATTCGAAGTGCAGTAAGATGTAGATGTTCGGCTGATATGTATGTAATAGCTATCTTCGAGAGTGATCAACCATATATTGGTAATCATAGATCATCTTGCTTACAAGCACAACCTGCGGGTAGGGGCAACTGCTAACCGCAGCGCGCAGTGGCGCCACCGTGTGTAGAAACACCTCGGCTCTGATTGGCCGGAGGGTGAATCATGCAACTGGGTTAGCTAATCCGAGGGCCGCCGGGGAAGACCAAACACAGGGAGATTCTTCTTCGCCTGCCACCTTTATTCAATTCACCACTCACACACACCACCACCCTCATCTGTACACACAGTTCTCATGCGTGTATAGCCCTCTCTTAGCGCTCACTCCTCACACTCGAGTTACCTCGCAATCATGAGTTTCTGCTCCGCCATGCAGCGCCCAGTGACATCATCCGCCACACTTCTCCGATGGGTGAAGCCCTCGGCCGGCCAACGCTGCTCGCAGTCGTTGCGCTGTTTCTCCTCTAGTGGAAATGCCTACATGTCTTCCAAGCGCGATATGCAAACTGCGACTGCATACCGCCCACACACGCTCCCTTCATCTTTCCCGATGCCGCGCAGCAGTGGTGGCTTCGATACCTCGATTACCGCCGACTTCCCCCTCCCCGGAGAATCCTCCAAGACCGCCTCGAAGCCAGAGTCTGCCACCATTTCCCTACGAGAAGGCGAGGCTCAGAAGCCTAAGCCTGCCCCGGCCACCTCCACCACCACCTCCACCACCTCGACCGCTGCCCCGAAGACTTCCCCGAAGCCCCGTCGGCCGTTGCGGGCACGCAAGGCGGCTATGAAATTGACACCGCTGGCTACGGAGCAGCTTCGCAATTTGATGTCCCAGCCAGATCCCAAGTTCATTCGGGTCGGAGTCAAGAACCGCGGTTGCTCGGGTCTGGCCTACCACCTCGAGTACGTGGAGAAGCCCGGCAAGTTCGACGAAATCGTCGAGCAGGATGGTGTGAAGGTTCTGATCGACAGCAAGGCTCTGTTCAGCATCATTGGCAGTGAAATGGACTGGCATGAGGATCCGCTGAGCAGACGCTTTGTTTTCCGCAACCCCAATATCAGTGAGTTTTCCCCCTGTATTACAAATCAACTTGCAGTATGTCTTTTGGTCCGGTTACTGACTCCTGGCAATAGAAGAGGAATGTGGTTGCGGTGAATCCTTCATGGTTTAAAACGCTCGTTTCGATATGTCTCCTCAATTCTGCTTTTCGGCGTTGGTCGCTCACGGTGCATCGGACGGCGTTTTCTTTTCTCTTCACACACTTGGTTCTTGTTCTTGGGATCTACGACCACTCTTTTTGGTCGAGTACATACGCTTGATATCCAGTTGATACATGTTCTCCTCTTTTTTTATCCTTACTTCTGGCATGATTCCACCGCATGATTCCATCGCTTTCTATCGGGGAGGTACTAGCAACGGGCGGACTCGAGCTTTTCTGATAGATTCCTCTGGGTCGTAGAGGCCTAGCTGGCTTGTGACTTGTTTCCATCGTTATGAAATATCTTTGGCTGTATCTCGAGATTGCATCATGTGACAGTATGTCTATAGATCAGTTTAATGGACTTGATGGTTCAAGAGATTCAATAGTAGAATCTGACTCACACTATGTACCTCGGCGACACGGGCAGTCCGTAGTTTCTATGAAGTAGCGACGAAGAGGTAACGGAAGGCTAGCTGGTCGATAAGAGCAAGTTAATCGCAATCTATCTAGCAAAGATGATAAGATCCTGGAAATCAATTCCCGTCCTTCTGGAAAAGTTCTACGCCAAGCACTGCGATTAGAGTTCCAGCTGATCTACAGGCAAGTGCGGTTGAGAACAAGGGGTGTACAATTCTACCAACCCATTTCACTATTTGCCCCGGGAGATGCTTGCAGGTAGAAGACGTAGGTAGCAACATATTCAGCTACGGGGTACCTCTGAGACATATGAAGCTCGGACTTGACATTGTGACTCGGTTCTTGCAGATACCTTTACCTCGGCAACGGCAATTCGAGCTTCCCTAGCAACTGGTATACAGTGATGCACGGCTTTTTGCCAAGTAATAATTCCAATCACGCATGACTCGATGCTTCAATGCTCATGTCCATTCTTTTCATGTTGATGATGTGTTCAGCCTGTGCTTTGTAGTGGATACGTCAGGTGACGAATGCTTTCTATCTTGGCACTGTGCACTACTGAATTCTGGATTGTATGATGAGATGAGGCAAAAATTGAAGAGTGGCGGTGTGTGTAAGTGGATGTTGGATTAACATGGAATCAAAATATTCAGTAGACGTGTCTATAGGGGCTTAACTTGAATTACAATGATGTCTATAGTGGCCATCTAGGTACCCGGGCCGGCATCCGGTATAACCTCTATGGAGCCAAATATACATCACCAGACGATCTAGGTTTTCTCTTTCATGAAAGGGGGCTTAACTTATTAGAATCATCTGACTTTTCTAGAACAGGACACTATTATGAGCATCCAGACCTGTCCATTGGCTCCAAAATCCATCACGAATCCTGAATCAGTAAACTTGTTCATCCCATCGCGTGATTACTCGGCTTGCCACTCACGATCCAATCATAGAATCCTCACGCCACACGGCGCAAGCAAACTGGATAATAATCCCTCAGGCAACTCTGGGGCCCTTACTTCATCTTCTGCAATTGTCTGCCACTCACATAATCGAAACGTAAATGATTCCAGGGGTCGCTCGAGTCACTTGACCCCGTTTTGCGCGATATTACCTAATTGCTCGGTTTGCGTCGGGGATGTACTTACCCGATCCAGTCTGGCCTTCCCTTTGGGATCGTCCCCGGGTTCTAGATCCCCCTACTTTTACGTTATTCTTGGAGGATCTTATGGGGTTGCCCAGCATTGGCATCGCATCATTTGAAAAATTGGGTGATATTTTGGAAAAATTGTGAGAATGTTGGGGTTTTGTGCCACTTGTGGATTCGGAAATTCTGTAAATAGCGTCATAATGATCGCCCTCTTTCTTTCCCCGCAAAATTGAAATCTTTATAAGGCATCGTTTTCTTCCCCGGACTTGACTGCCGAACAGTACAGATCAAGATCATTTTCAGGCTATTCTCAAAGGCTTCTTTTACTATATATCGGCTTCTTGTTCCGCACTCAAGTACATCTTGATGTAAGTCAACAAGATACTTATTTTTTATTCTATACTATGTTGGACAATTACTCATACTATCCTTCTAGTTCACTCCCACACAGTCTACCCTCTCACATAGTGATCATGCAATCCCTCGAGTGCCCATCCCAAGGCTGGAGATGCCAACAATGCGGTCTCCCTGGAGTCCGTGTCTCCAATGAATCCACCACCGGCGCACACTACAAGTGTGTCCCATGCAATCGCTCCCTGGGCCTTTGCCCTTGCACTACACCCGGAGCCAGGACGACTTCTACATGCCACTGTGGTCAACGCAGCGGTGCTTCTTCACCAGGTCTAGATGACCAAGTCCCTCGTGGTGTCGCCATGCTTCCCACAGAGCGAAAGAACTCTCTCAACCCGCACAACCCCGACGAGGGCTTCGATGAGGACTGGGAGGCTAATTGCACTCCTGGTTTCATGGTTAAGAGGTTTAAGGCCTCGGCTATGGAATTCCTTCCTCATTAAAGGATGATTCGAGCATTTTGATTTGCTTTTGACATAGCGAGTTTTGTTTTGTTTTAACAAGTTTCTGTACTCGATTGTTGCCGGTGAGGTGACTGAAATGCTGAGTGAAAAGTTGTTACAGTAATAATATGGTTCTGGGACTGCTGGCAATTATAACCAAACCACGGTGAGAAGAGAATATATATCTGTTATTCCATCAGTTAATGACACCTTAAAATATTTTCATATATTGTTTTATATATTGTTTTATGCTTACGATTAAAGCAAATGTAGGTTGCAGAAAATCGACGAGCGCCAATTGGTATATATATGCTTTGATGTGAGGCGAAGTAAGGCCACCAAATGTTCGAGTCTACTAGCAGAAACAAAAGATCAAGACAACCCGCAATTGCTATCGAGGCTACCACCGTTTGTAGAAACAAAAATAGTCGCGCCCGGGATCGAACCGGGAACCTTCTGAGTAACTTGGATTCATCTGAAGTAGACGAATTCATCCCATGTGAATCAGAAATCATGACCATTAGACCACGCGACTTCGATGTAAACTCTTTCCATATTTGACTATATCTTGCTGTCTCTGATTATCCTATTTCCTATGTAGTCACTCATCTTTCAAACGCGTGTAACCCTTACTTAGACATATATACTAGGTATAATTAGATAGCGTATTCATTGAGGTAAGTGATAAGTTTAGTCAGAGCTCTAAGGATAAGCCACTAGTTACAAAGCCAGACCTACACGGTATTTTGTAGATACTATAATAATCAGTGATTAAGATCACTTAGACATCAATCATCTATAACTTTCCAAGAAGGCCTAAGAACCCGCCACATCATAATGCCTTTTTGCGCCACTTTCAATATATAAAGTCGCGTGGTCTAATGGTCATGATTTCTGATTCACATGGGATGAATTCGTCTACTTCAGATGAATCCAAGTTACTCAGAAGGTTCCCGGTTCGATCCCGGGCGCGACTATTTTTGGGGTTTTTTTTATCGTCTTACAGATAACGTCTTCAATACCTTTCAGTTTGTATTCTTATTGTCCATTATTCTTATTAATCCGATCGATCTTAATCAAATTTCTTCAAAACTCTCTTATCTGAATGCCTCCACGTTATCGCCTTATCCGAGGCGGTCAGTATCTACCTCCCCCCCCCCAATTTCCAACTCCGAGCAGCTCTTGAGCCTCGACAGCTCTTATAGACTCACATCGAGCGAGCGTATTGTACAGTCTGACACCAGCAAAGTATGGAGCCATCATCCTTTCTCTCCCCTAACGTCATCAACGACCCCTTTGTGGACGCCCTCCTCATCACCGTCCGCTTCTCCGCGTCCATCCCCGACCTCCACCTAGACGTCCCAGATGCAGAGACCACAACAGGCGCAGGGCTTAAACAGTTAATTCGCGCCGAACTACCATTCTCACTCGCTTCCCACCGGCTTCGCCTTATCTATGCAGGTCGTGGACTAGAAGATACAACCGCCCTCGCGACATCTCTCAAGCTCCCGCCCTCTCCATCCCGCAGTCCACGCCCCGCAGTAGACGATGACGACGGAGACGAGCTCTCCGCCGCAGAAGATGGCTCTGCAAAGAGTAAAGCCAAGGGGAAACAGCCGCTTCGCGACTCCCGTCCACGCCTCTACATCCACTGCTCCATCGGCGACATTGCACTGTCCGAGTCAGACCTAGCCGCCGAGGCATCCGTAGCCTCAACCGTCCTCCTTCAAAAGAAGAAAGACGGGTCTCGCTCTACATCTCTCCTCGCTCCTCCAGATACCCACACATCTCCATCGCAATCCCAACCACAAGCCCAACAAGCAACTTCCACTACCCCCGCCCCACGCGGCTTCGACCGCCTCCTATCCGCCGGTTTCACCGCCGCAGAAGTCACAGCCCTCCGATCCCAATTCCTCGCCGTGCAATCCGTCTCCCGGACACCGGATACCATGCCCACGGGCGAGGAACTGCGCGATCTAGAGGATCGCTGGATGGATGAGGGGTCGACTGTTGCCCAGGCGCAGGGTGGTGGGGACGCGGGGGATGATGATGGCGGGTTAGTGTTGGGGTCTGGATCGCGGACTGCGATTGATGATATGCTTTGGGGTGCGGTGATGGGCTTCTTTTGGCCTGTTGGTTGTGCGATGTGGTTGAGGAGGGAAGAGGGGGTTTGGAGTTGGAGGAAGGGGTATCATGTTTTTGTGGGGGTGGTGGTTAGTGCCTTTTTTGGGGCTGTGAGGATGATGGCTTGAGGGGTGGATGGAGGGAGGGAAGTGTTATGGTGTGTTGGGGTGGATGTGTTGATGGAGATATGGAGATATGGGGTTGATATTGATATGTTTATATTTGGATCTGGATGTGGTTCATGTTTTCTCGGCGTTCGTTCGTTTTATGCATGAGATACCCCCCTTTGGAAGATGAATAAGCACATACTACATTATCTTCAAGCTCACTGGTCTAATCAGGTAGGCTGGCAATGGTGAGATAGAACGACTCGTGTTTCTGTTCGAAGTAGATCCATGAAGTAGTGTTCGACTATCGTTTCTACTCGTCCGAAGTGCCTCCTCTATGGAAAGATCCAGGCCTGTATAACGGATTCTATTTCTCCTCCTAATATCAAAACGCGGTTTGGAATATGATAAATGTTCAATTATTACCATGAGCTGCTATAGACAAGGCATACAGTCCAGGCCATCATCAATGGTCATAAGAATGCTAACCAAGCAGGCAGCGTCTCATAAGAAAGATACAACAAAACAGCCCCCAATATCAAATGAAACGCCAATTCAAAAAAGACAAAACCCGCTACGCTAATGGAACTTGCTGTAAATAACGGCAACAATCAGAAGAACAAGCACCGTGATGATAGTAATCGTAATTATCCGATTCGTAGCCATCCTGCAAAATAATCATTAGCAAAACTCACATCCGGTCCGGTCCAGCCGCGAAACCAAAAGAGAAGGCGGGGTATAAAGGGGCGCAGTACCTACGGGCCATGCCCCTCAAAGTCTTGATACTCGTGTCGACATATCCCTCACTCTGCTGCAGATTATCACGAGTATGCTGAATCGTCTGTCGTTGTCCGTACAAATCGGCCAACACGTTCCGCCCCACGTCCTCCGTCTCCAGCGCCGTCCGCTGCGCACCTTGTAGTCGGGCCGAGCTACGCTCGAGACGCTCGGTGCCGGATAGTAGTTGCTGGCGCTGCTCGAGGTGCTCGTCGACTGGTTCGTCGGTGTAGCGGTCGCCGAAGAGGGCTTTGCGGTCGTCTGAAAGGGATTTGAGCTTGCGCTTGATGTCGTCGATGTCGGTGGAGTAGTTGCGGAAGCGCATGTTCACTTTGGAGCGGGAGGCGGAAGGGATGTTTTGCTTCTCCATGCGCATTTGGTCGAGCTGGTGGGGAGAGAGAGGTTAGCAGGATAGTCTTGGATACAGACGGGACTGGGAGTATCTCTTGGAGGCATTGTAAGGCGTTGAAGGGGGACGTACCAGTTCTGTTGCTTCATCGAGAACTTGCTCTGCTTGTCGGATTGCGGACTTGCGCTGCTCGCCGGTTGCTTCAGCGATCTGGTCCAGCTTCTGGTTTAGGTCCGCCTGGACGAGCTTCAGCTCGTTCTCGTAGCTGGCGAACATCTCCGAGCCGGCATCTGTGTCTAGAGGGTTCGACATCGTGGCGGTTGAAGGGCAGGCCTGTACAGACGGAGACTGTAGGGGAAGGTATCGGTTGTGTCGGTCTGGTGGGTGGTGTTGATCCGGGCCGCAGGCTCCACTGTTATCTGGGGAGGAACGGATGCGTTGTTCTGGATTCGAGGGGGTTGCTGACGCAAAGGGTCCTGATTGAACGGATGCCTTGATTGCACAGGGTTTTTAGGTGTAGGTTATTAGGCCTCCACGGTGTAGTAACGCAGTAACTGGCTCTGATATCCGACAATGAATCGATGGGGTAGAATGGAGGCTGGGGGGCTTGACGGATGACGATGTCCTTTCCACGTGATCTTGACCGAGGCCGGAGTTTACAATTAATGTATGGCATAATAGACCCGCGATGTCTATTTCAACGAGGCTATTAGGGGATGATCGGTGATAATCATTCTTTCTAAGATTACTGCAGAGCCCTTCGAGAATTGAAGATCAGTGAATGTGAAATGAACCTTTTGAATGCATGCTGCGGGCGCCCGGATGATCAGCATACGAGGCCGGTGCCTGGCAGGTCCTCTACACGAAACTACTCCGGGCTTCCAAGATTGGGTAACATCAGATAGCATTAGCGTAAAAAAGAACAGGCCTACACAAGAACAATTCGCCTTTTCAATAATAAACAACAGATACCCCCATGGTATACATGATCATGGAAACTCCTTCTTTTACCCGGTCACCCTAGAACTGCGTCTATAGCAAGAACTTGCTGCTGTCCTGGTTGACAATCATAGCACTGCGTTTGGCATCCAGGAACAGGTCCTCGCACTCGGCGACATCGGAAACCTCAATACCACCGGGATGGCCGTTGACACGAGCAAGAATGCTTGCGGGAGTCAGCAGCTGCAAGGCATACCGCAGGCTGACCTTGCTACCGTGCTCGGATACCTTTTCCAGAGCGGGCTCGGTGATGTTGAGACCCTCCGTCTTCGCGCGAAGGCGGATGATAGTCTTGATCTCATCGGATGAGTAGGGAGTAGTGGGGATAATGAGAAGACGAGCCAGCAAGTCTGGTGGGACACCGTGGGCAGCAGAAATATCGTCGGTACCACGGATGACGGTGTGGCCGCGGTTGGAAGCAAGAATCACAATCGGAGAGATGGTGGACTCGAGAGCGCGGTTCAGATAAGTGAAGCATTCGATGTCCAGCATGTGAACTTCATCGATGAACAGCACACCAGGAACCAGCTCCGCAACGCCCTGGTCAATGTATCGGTTGACCACCTTGTTGATCTCTTGGCGCAGCTTCTCTGTGATCTCGGTCTTCTTGGGCTTCATCAACTGGCCCATCATGCTCATCACATCCTGTCCGCCCTGTGGCCGGGCGTTGGCCATATCAAGATCGTGCAATGTTACGTCTTGGACGATCTCCTTCTTCTTGTGCACCTCGCCCTTGGGAACGGGCACGTACTCCTCAGCCTCCAGGTCGAACTCGGTCGCGTAGGCATCGGACCGTCCGACACGTTTGCAAGCGCCAGTGTTGGCTTCGATGTAGATGACATCTCCGACTGTAACGCGCTCCTTCTGGATGGCTTCATAGATGCTGGGGTCGAGGCGAAGCTTCTTGGTGCCCTTAGCACTCTTCAATCCGATGATCAGGTGGCTGATTGTACGTCCGTAACCACCCAGGGGGTTCTCAGTCTCCTCTGGGGTCAATTCCGTCACTTCGCCCTCGTACACCTCCTTTGTTTCCCGAACGCGCAGGCCTATTTAGAGGTCAGTCTCATCGATCCCAAGGCGGAGTCTTTCGGTTCGAAGTATTGCATACCAATTGCGCGTCGGAAGTTCTCCATCAATGCCTCTGTCTTCTTAACCTCTGCGGAGTAGATCTCACTGCCAACAATCGGGCAGAAGGGAACCTTCGTTCCCAGTTCCTGTGATACTGCAAGAGCGAGTGCAGTCTTTCCGGTGCCAGGGCCACCAGCAAGCAGAACAGCCCGTCCGGCCATCTTCCTCGCCTTGATCAGATCGACGACGACACCGCAAGCCTATTGATGAAATGAACCTGTTAGCTACTGCCAGTGCTAGAGTAGAAGCGGCATTTCGCCCATCATCCTCATCGCTGGAAGGAACTACCACTCACCTCCCGAGCAGCAGCTTGCCCGACGAAACCATCGCCGGTCACCTCTGATGTTCCATCAGAACGCAGGCCAAGACCCTTGATGTGCGTGTGCGCGGCGGTTCTGTTTTCGCGCGAGTTGCCCTTCACTTCGCTGATCTGGACCATGATTGGAGGATGTGGCTTCGGAGAGCCAGAGCAATTCGAGGGAGTAGTGTCAATGGGTTATCGAGAGGGGAAGGTGGTGAGATAAATGCTTGCCAAAGGTCAAGCAGATAGAAGAGCGAGCGTGATGGCGATGGACCTCTCCCAGCTATGTCTCTTGGCCGAAATTCGCGAGCAAGGGATCTGCGCCAGTCACGGAGCCGCGCCAAAGGCGGTCAGCAAACCCCCAAATTCTTCCCGCTGCATCTCCAACTGCATCGGCCGCGTTGGTTTCTTTTGTGCTGCTCAACCTGCCTATTATATCCTCAATGGCAGGCCTACAGTCCAGATCGGCCATGGCCGCCCCTTTCTCCCTCACTGCAGCCTTCCGCGCCCTATCCTTCTCGACTCCCAAGCGTGCCTTCTCCACAACGCTGGCACCGCAATCCGAAAAGAAACTCCCCGAGGACGTACCAACCTATCCCTACGGCCCTCGACAATGGTACAAGCAAGCCGACACCGGTCTCTACGGAGGTGCCATGATTCGATTCGGTAACAAGATCTCCAAGGGTCGCAACGAGGGCAAGACACGACGAAGCTGGAAGCCCAATGTCCGCCGCAAGAAGATGTGGAGTGAGGCGCTCCAAGACCACCTCTTTATCAAGGTTACACGTCGGGCACTACGAACAATTATGAACGAGGGTGGGCTCGACAAGTATCTCTTGTCTGATCGGCCGGCTCGTCTGAAGGAGCTTGGCGTGTTCGGATGGCACCTGCGTTACCAGGTCATGCAGAGCCCGACAATCAAGGAGCAATTCCGACAACAACGAGAGAAGATGGGTCTTCCAGAGCCTCTGTCGTTTGAGGAGTGGATTAAGACCAAGGAGGAGGAGATTGAGGCAAAGGTTGAGGAGAGGCTCAACATCAAGGCTATCACAACGCCTCGTCCCAAGGGCCAGGCTGATCCTCAGAACGATATCCGGAAACTCGCGGCTGCGGAAGCGTTGCCTTGATTTCTTTCACTCAAATCAAACTCGAGTATATGAGGATATGATCCTCTTGGTGATGCCTTGCAACCGGGCGAGGCACACGCGGAGACTGGCGCTCAATCTACCATTGTACCATTATCGCGACGAAAAAGTTGACGCTGATTGAGCACCACGTCTTTTCGTCTTTTCAATCATCCCTACACGCGAAGTCCCGGAAATTCCGCAGGCGATGTGATAGTGATGTATTTTCGCATGGATGCGATTCTGCTGGGCATGCATATTGGTCTTTTTTTTTCTGTGTACTTATACTCCAATGTCATCAACATCTTTATTTTTCAAATCAGTTTCACACACATGCCTCCTCATTCTGGCCTGACTTCCGTGCTTAGAGGTATGTCTAGCGTATATTTTGGTGTGGAATATGTTATCTCTGTTAGAGGCCTACGCCATGGTATAGTTCCGCGATTTATGCCTGTGCACCCATACCTAATGGGCTACACCCAGCAGCAGAACATATGGCATGTGGGTAAGCGGTTGACCATCGAATCCCCCGTCTAAAGATTCTTGTCTAGTACGTAATTGGTTTTCAGTGATCGAACGGGGCGACAGACCATGAACGATTATCCCTAGATGACGGCATCTACAGTTATATATAACGCAAGCAATGCTCGGCGGAGGACTCCGAGACGAGATTTCGCTAGAAAATCAACATCTGAACAGATACTTGAACTTGATTTGCTCCCTAGCTATCCCTTATCGCCCACGATCAAAGCTAACTCAAAACGGGAATTGTTGGTGAAGATGGAAAGGTTACTGGAATGCGCGCGCAAGAAAGGGACCCGCCGCCCACCGGATTCGGAGGGCGTCCAGAACCCGCGCAACCTTCGAGATTGGACCTGTCAACTTCCACACCTCATCTTGTTCCTCTACAACAGTCATCTGTGAGCTCTTCGATGCTATGACTTGATTTTATTCGAAGCTCTGCGTCACTGCGTCCTTGTCCTGCAATCTAGGTCTAGCACCGGGGACCATCCCTCAATATGCAGTTCGCATTGCCTCCGCGGAGGAGCCCTCATACTCTCCCGGGCGCCCATTCCTCACGACTACCGCTGTACCGAAGGAAACAGCTCAAGACGATAGCCATAATCGCGTTTGCCGTCATCACATTGCTCTACCTATTATCACGTCTCTTCTCGTCAAGCTCGACTTCGCTTTCGGCGCCGGCTGGTACGGCGGGTGTGGTGATTGTGACGTTGTTGGATCGTCAAAGTCTCAGCGAGAGCTATATCAATAAGATTGTCACGAATAGGGAGGACTATGCAAAGCGTCATGGTAAGCTTGGTTTTTATCCCATTTGCTCCAGCTCCAATCAAAGTTATTTGGGACTATCGCTGACATACTGGGTGAACACAGGGTACACGAACTTCTTCGCAAGCGTTTCCGACTACGATGAAGCTATAGGCGACGCCCCTCGAAGCTGGGCCCTCATCCCGGCAATGCGTCATGCGATGGCAACGCATCCCAAATCCAAATACTTCTTCCACCTTAGCCCTCACGCGCTCATCATGAATCCTACCACATCTCTCAAATCGCACCTCCTCGACCGAAGCCGCCTCGAATCATTGATGCTGAAGAATGTCCCTATCGTCCCGCCAGACAGCATTATCAAGACCTTTGCGCTCAAACAGAAAGACGTCGACCTCATCCTTACACAGGATAGCGAGGATTTGACCCCTTCTAGCTTTATTCTCAAGAATGGGGACTTTGCGCGCTTTTTCTTGGATCTTTGGTTTGAACCGCTGTTTCGGAGTTATAGATTTGCTAAGGCGGAGACACATGGATTGGTGAGATTACTTGCTTCGTGATATTCAAACTTGCGCTAATGTTTTGTTTTGTTTGTTGTTTAGGATCATATTATGCAGTGGCATCCAACGGTGCTGGCTCGGACGGCCCTAGTGCCCCAGCGCATTCTGAATGCGTACAGCAAGGACTCGCCGGGGGCCTCGCAGGATGGTTCTTACAAGGATGGTGACTTTGTTATTCGTTTCCCTTCGTGTGACGAGGGGAAGACTCGTGACTGCGATGAATTGGACCCATATTACTCGATGTGGTTGAAAAAGGCTAAGAGTACCTGACGGTTCTAGTGTTTGAATATTGCACTGTACGAGTCTTGCTGGCGACAGTCATTGTACGAACATGTTGTGATCTCTTGTGGGTTTTGTGTCCTGTCCATCAAGTCCATTATGCAATCTGGGTTGGGTGGGATTCGGCGTCATAGACTGTTCTTTTACATACAGCGAGGTTACTCTTTAGTTTATCATTGGCGTGCATTTGGTTAGAAAGGAAACACGGGCATCGATTTTTGGTTTCTATATCAAGTCATAGAATGCATGATGCATTCATTATTCGCGATTTTTCGAGTGCCCGATAGCAAACCCTGCGCTTCATAGTATGCATGTCACAAAGAAATATGTCGATAGCATAGAGCTTCGACGCAGAAGAAGCAGACCATTGGGCCTAGAAGCATTAATTATCTCTCACCATTCGCCATCGAGCCGAAGATCTAGATGATCCATAACAGCTCAATAACGTTTTTGTCCATGGACTTGGGTATAGTCTGCCGCTTAGAACAGACCGGCAATGAGGACAGTACGCTTCTTCTTGTACTTGTCGCCAAAGTCCTTGCGGTAGCGGATCTCTTTCTTCCAGGCCCAGCTCCACATCTGAAGACCACCAACAAGAGTGAAGAGCAGGACGCTCCAGCTCAGCTGGCTAACCAGGTAGACACCCACCCAAGCCAGGATCTCAAACATATAGTTGGGGCAGGTGACCCAGCTGAAGCCAAAGCCGGAGGGAATACCACGCTCGGTAGTACCAGGACGACGGAGATCACGCAGAATCAAGTGCGCGTTGAAGTTCGCCACCTCACTGAAGATGAACAGTGCAACGCCGGCGTATACGAGAATGGGGTTGTACTCCGCAGAGGCAGCCGCCGCGTCGGGGCGGAATACCCAGTACGCGATGTTGAAGCCAGCGAGGGCCCAGTAGTGGGCGCTGTTCTTGAAGATGTTGCGGGCGGGCATGGTGGCGTTGCTGAAGCGGTGCACGAAGAGGGTCTCATACTCGCGCTTCAGGAAGTGCAGGGACAGGAGGAGGCAGACGAGGAGTTGCAGGTCGGAGGGCTCGGGGAGGGGCTTGTCGAAGTTGAAGTAGACCAGGTTGCGGAGGGGGAAGAGGAAGAGGGCTGGGATTAGGAGGGGTCCGAGGTATTCGATAATGAAGACGGTGCGCCATGCGATCTGGGGACCTGTTCATTGAGAGATAGACATGTTAGTTTGGTGTTTCGTGAAGCCGCGGGGTTGCGGCTTTTTTTTATTCTTCTCGATTCTATTTGCGCTGTTTCGAGGAATTGGCGATGCAGGTACGTACCGAGGTCCTTGACATGAATGACACTCGACTCCTTCAAACCGGTATCCTTGATAGTAGTGTTCTTCGCATTGGGAACCACGCTGCGGTCACTTCCCTTGGTGATGCGCAGACGGTGAATTGAGGCACCGGAAGCTTGAGCGATAGCATTGTACAGCTCCTCACCGGATGAGGTGAGGGCAACTGTGAGTTCCTTGGGGAGCTTGCGAATGGGCTTGCCTGGGCAAATTGTCAGTCCCTCATTTCTTCGAGTACTTTGCTATGTGCATGTGCTTGGCATGTAGATAGGAGCTAGGAAAGCATACCCCGGGGCTCGACGATGAGAGTAATCTGAGACGCCATGATTGATGATGACGGAGTATCAGCTCCAATTGATTATCTCTGGGGATTTCAGGCAAACGAAGCCAGCTGGATGAGCTGAGAGAAAGTTCACCGCGGATGTCGAGAAATCGCGTCTGTTGGGCGAGTCCTCAACGAGAAACTGACCTCGGCTGACATCACGTGATGTAGACACCTGAGGCGATGACATTGTGATTGATACTACGAGAGATACCTAGGTGAAGAGAACCCTAAGGATGATGAAGAATCTGTTTAATTGATATTGAGTCAGATCCTAAATAGTTTGAATTGTTAGTCTGATCGATGTCTCCGTTGCAGATTGACCCCATAGTTATGTCACCTTATGTCTTCACCACTATGGACTAAGGCGGTGCAGTGAGCGGAAAGCACGCGGGCCGGTTGACGCCATTTACGGGCTGACTTCTCAGCCTTTCCAAATCATTGGCTTTTCATTTGTCGTTCTTAATATGAAGATCCATGAGGTACCTCAGGACCAAGGCTCCGATATTGCGGCTGCAAAATGGCTGAGCTGAACAGCCCCGCCCCCAAATACTCCTTCGTTCTCGGCTTGGCTTCTTTGAGCATTGAGCATGGCCTGTACAGAAGGAACACCTTTACATCAATCGGATCCGAGGACAGGAGCCAACTGAGCCACCATTACGGTCTAACCTGGGTGATACTACCCTCGCGATCACCTTCTGTTCCTTACCTATATTCAAAATTCCTTGATCCATGATCTATATCCCATCAAAACCCGGCCAGATCCACCAGTCTCAGCTCGGGCAAACGTGCTAGCCTGCATTGCCCTGCAAGCCTGCAACGGACCAACGGTTAGTGTGGCCGAACAGAGTCGCCAATCAGCATCCCCAGAAGACAATTCCTGTGCTGTGTCTGGCCCAGGCCCCCAATCTTACCCGAGCCGAATTGGGGCAGCTCCCTGTCAATCAGCCTGCATATGCATATTAATGCATCTTTGACGGTTGAATGGAATTGTATGCCTAATGGACGGAGTCTCCGTGCGACAACGTCAAGACTTCAAAACACGAGGCCCCACGTACTCCACCCCGCCAATCACGACGAGTGGGACCTAACTGTCAGACATTCTTACGGCGAAGCCCGGGCCATTCCACCAGGCTGCAAGCGGCGCAACCCCAGGAGATCTCAGCCGACGTGCCTGTTGCAAGAGTCATCGTATTGCCGGCCTGAAAATGAGACCCTTGAATCGCTGATGCAAATCGTCATGGAATCTTCAATGTACGGTGCTATCACAACATATTCAGGCCTTTCTTCATATGAAATTTGACGCACGAATGAGAAATGCCCCATTGTTCACACTGCCAAGTGGGGCATCGTCTGCCTTTTCCTTATGCTGCGCCCGAACCGCAGCTGGGTTTCCTTAGGGTTGTGGCGCTAAGATGACTGACCAGCACCGATCCAGTCAAGTCTGTAAGAACTATGGAGACACTAAATCATCTCCCGGGGACCGGGTTGGGGGTTGTTCAGCCGTACAGTACCATGTGTTCACTGGTGTTGGGGCTATTCTCAGCCAAAGTTAGCGTAGAATGAACGGGTGTTATCATATAACCTACTCAATTTCCCCCTCGAATATTCTCCGCTTCTCCAAACTGTTCGTTTGTTTTTGACTATTCACTCTGTATACCTGCCTCTATCTTTTGCCATTGTGGTCCTCGACTAGTGTGTGGTACCTTGCTGGCATCGTGAACACCTTGACTTCCAGACAACGGAGTGCACGTCGTTGCGAACTGCTGTATATTTGATTGGTATGGGAATTCTCCCCTCATCGGGCCTGTCAGCTATCGTGATGCGGTTACTGGCTATCTCGCCCCCGCACCGCATGGCAATCATCTGCTGCCTCGGCTTTCCATTGCTTTCTAGTTGAGCCTCCAATTTGACATACTGACACTATGTATCTTGTACAGTTTTGGTGCCGAAGAGCGAGTTTTGAAATCCTGAAAACTGTATAATTACCAAGCAATTTCCTTCATCACCCATCATGGTCCACAATAACGGCCATGCCAATGGCGCCGAGAGCCCACTCGCCCAGATTGAACAGGTCGTCAAGGCATCGCTGAGACCCATGCCCACCGAGACTGGTGACGGTACTTACGTTAAGGGCAACACGACCACCGGTCTGGCCCAGGATCTGAGCCATGTCGACCTCAAGGATGTCAAGACGCTGGCCGAGGTCGCGAAGAGCGCAATTACCGGTGACCCCATCAATGATCGGGAGTATATTATGGAGCGAGTGATCCAGGTTAGTTATACAATGAACACCCTGAGAAGTGGCATGTTCTGATCTTTCAATAGCTCGCGGCAGGTTTGCCGTCTACTTCCAAGAATGGAAAGGATTTGACGAATACTTTCTTGAGTACCCTTTGGAATGATCTACAGCACCCGCCTACTTCGTTAGTCAAGCTTATTCTAGGGCATAGAAGATACAAATATTGACTGGATGTATAGGTATCTTGGACGGGACTCTGCTTATCGTAAAGCAGATGGATCGGGCAATGTACGTGCTTCAAATGATATAACCAGTTCAAAGTTTTACTGACACCAACCAGAACCCTTTCTGGCCCAACATTGGCGCCGCTGGTACACCTTATGCACGATCTGTCCGGCCACAGACCATGCAGCCTGGTGCTCTTCCAGAGCCAGAGACCCTTTTCGATAGCCTTCTCGCTCGGAAGGAGTTCAAAGAACACCCCAACAAAATTTCCAGTGTACTTTTCTATCTCGCATCTATCATTATTCATGGTATGTGGTGTATAATTGTTAGAATCCGTCTTCCTGAGCATAACTGACCAGTAATAGATCTTTTCCAAACGAACCCCAGGGATCAAACAGTTTCTCTGACTTCATCTTATCTGGACCTGGCTCCACTGTACGGAAACAATCAAGAGGAACAAAACGCCGTCCGGACATTCAAGGATGGAAAGCTCAAGCCAGATTGCTTTTCCACGAAGCGAATTCTGGGATTCCCGCCTGGTGTCGGTGTCATGCTGATTATGTTCAATCGTTTCCACAACTACGTCGCCGAGCAACTTGCTCAGATCAACGAGGGTGGTCGATTCACGAAGCCAGATGAATCCAACACCAAGGCTTATGCCACCTGGGATAACGACCTTTTCCAAACCGCGCGTCTGGTTACCTGCGGTCTCTATGTCAACATTATCCTGAAGGACTACGTTCGGACCATTCTGAACCTGAACAGGACTGATAGTACTTGGAGCTTGGATCCTCGTGCAGAGATGAAGGATAGCCTCCTCAGTGATGCCGCTAAGCAGGCTACTGGAAACCAAGTCTCGGCCGAGTTTAACCTTGTCTACCGGTGGCACTCGTGTATCTCTGCTCGCGACCAGAAATGGTCCGAGGACCTGTATAAGGAAATATTTGTGGGCCAGGATCCGGACAAGATTTCCCTTCAACAGTTCACCATGGGTCTTGGAAAATGGGAGGCGAAGCTCCCAGAGGATCCCGTGGAGCGTCCCTTTGCCAAGCTACAGCGTCAGGCTGATGGTCGCTACGATGACGATGATTTGGCCAAGATTTTCGAAGAGAGTGTGGAAGACGTTGCTGGAGCTTTTGGCGCCTCAAACGTCCCCACTGTCTTCCGTACGATCGAGGTCCTCGGCATCAAGCAGGCACGTTCTTGGAACCTGGCCACGCTCAATGAGTTCCGGTCGTTCTTTAGCCTGCAACCATACAAGACCTTTGAAGAGATCAACTCGGATCCTTACATCGCCGATCAGCTCAGACATCTCTATGATCACCCAGATCTGGTCGAGCTCTACCCGGGTCTGATTGTTGAAGATGCCAAAGACCCAATGCTTCCCGGCAGTGGACTGTGTGCAAACTACACTACCTCCCGAGCCATTCTCTCGGATGCAGTTACGCTTGTCCGTGGTGACCGCTTCTATACCGTTGACTACACGCCCAAGCACCTGACAAACTGGGCCTATAACGAAATCAACTACGATACGTCCGTCGACGAGGGTGCGGTCTTCTACAAGCTGGTTCTGAGAGCCTTCCCCAACCATTTCCAAGGAAACTCGGTCTACGCACACTTCCCATTCGTCGTACCTCATGAGAACAAGAAGATCATGACTAGCCTCGGCAGAGCTGAGGTATACAGCTACGATAAGCCCACTTACAAGGCTCCGCCTCGAATGATCAGCTCGCACGCTGCTTGTATGTCTATTCTCGCGGACAAGGAGACCTTTGGTGTGACTTGGGGCAAGAAGCTGGAGTTCATCTTGAGCCGCGATGGCCATTCGTATGGCGGTGACTTTATGTTGTCTGGTGACCGCCAGCCCAATGTCGAGTCCCGCAAGATGATCGGCAATGCTTTGTACCGGGAAAAGTGGAAGTCAGAGGTCCGCTCATTCTACGAGGAGATCACCTTGCAGCTCTTGCAAAGAAAATCCTACAAGATCGCCGGAGTGAATCAGGTCGACATTGTCCGGGATGTGTCCAACCTTGCTCAGATTCACTTCTGTGCCCACATCTTCTCCCTCTCGTTGAAGACCGACTCGAATCCCCGTGGCGTCTTTACTGAGCAGGAGCTGTATCAAATCATGGCCTTGGTTTTCACCTGCATCTTCTACGATGTTGAGGTTACCAAGTCCTTCCAGCTTGAGCAGGCCTCTCGCAAGGTTGCCCAGCAGCTGGGTGAGCTGGTTATGGCGAATGTTGAGCTTGTTAACAAGTCTGGATTCATTGCCGATATTGTGAATCGTCTTCACCGCCACGATTCCCTGACTGATTATGGTGTCCACATGATTCAGCGCTTGTTGGATAGTGGTCTGCCGCCGAAGGAGATTGTATGGACGCACATTCTTCCGTCGGCAAGTTCCATGGTCGCAAATCAGGCTCAGTTGTTCATCCAGTGTCTTGACTTCTACCTGGAGCCGGAGAATGCCCATCACCTTGCTGAGATTCAGCGCCTCTCGAAGGAAGATACTCCCGAGTCCGAGGAGCTATTGCTGCGATAGTAAGTGGATCCATTCTTTCCATTCTTTCTTCCCGAGTACTTTACAAGTGATACTAACTTTTTAACAGCTTCATGGAAGGTGGCCGCATTCGCTCATCGGTTGCACTGCCCCGCGAAGTCGTAAAGCCAACCGTCATCGACGACAACGGCGAGAAGATCACCCTGAAAGCCGGCCAAGAGATCTTCGTCAACCTGGTAAGTCAATTCACTCCCTCCACCTGAGAAAAACATCACATCTTACGATCCCCCCACTCTCTAGGTTGCCGCAAGCCACGACCCCAAGGCCTGGCCAGACCCGGAACAAGTCCGTCTGGACCGTGACCTGAGTCAATACTCCCACTTTGGCTTTGGCCCCCATCAATGTCTCGGCCTCGGCGTGTGCCAGGTGGCATTGCCCACTATGTTGCGGGTAGTTGGACAACTGGAGAATCTTCGTCGTGCCCCTGGACCACAGGGCCAGTTGAAGAAACTCCCTGCCTTGGGAGGTTTGACTATGTATATGGATGCTGAGCATAGTATGATCTCGCCGTATCCTTCGACGATGAAGATTCAGTGGGATGGAGAGTTGCCCAAGGTGGCGGGTAAATAAGTGTTTTGATGTTCTTTTTATGTAAATCATGGCCGAATGAATATTCTTCTTTCTTTGCTTCTGATGCTGGATGTTTTTCTAAGCTAAGGCTAATCGCATGGCAATTTTCAAGTCCAGTCGCATGACTTTCGGACATGGCTGTGGATAATAGGTACATCGAGTACTTCGATATCCTCAATACCCACTAAGCCTTTTATCACTGATCCATATAGCAGGGTTCCCTAAGATTGGACCCCTAATAGATTTCCAAAACCATCTTATCTGTAACGACTCTAACCAATAGACCAGTGAGAAACCTTAGCTATTTAGAAAGATGTTCCACAAAGTAGAAAGTGTAACCCTATTTTGAATAAACCGTTTCCCTTGTTCGGAAATTGAGGTACTAGGTGTACACGTTCTCTACTATATCTATAAGGTGTATAGTGTGTCGTGCGATAGTGTTGAGATATGGTAGCGTTCCATAATTTTCAACATGTCAATCTCTCTTGTTCAGGCATTGAAAGAAATGCAACTCAAAATGTTAGTAGAGGGTCATAGCTTGTCCCATTTACCTTTTACAACCTCAAAGGATGCCATAGATATGAGTCCATGACTATTTATTTATTGCCTTAGATATTGTGAATGCCTTGGCGCCTGAAAGGCCCTGACAAGCTGACCGCCTCGGCGGGGAACTGGCGCTGGGCCACTCTCCGCCCAGCTTTGGTGTGTTCTTCTGCCGGCAGAACGAGCTTTGACGCTGGGCTCTGGCGTTTGGTTCTGGCTCGGGCTCGCTTCACGCTCTTCTTCCAGCTTCCAGCCTTTGGAAACCCTCTTTCATATCTCCTCCCATCTCTCCCTCCCCATCATTCTTCTTTTCTCCATCACTCTCATACCTCGACAACTTCAACCATTTCTCGTCAACACCGTCCGGGTTAACGTCCTGCACCGTTTTCCCCGACCGTTTGACTTCTCATCTACCCGCCGTGATCTCACCCATCCTGCGTCGATCGTCGAGCTGTCAGTAACCTCAGCTCCCAGCGCTCATCAAGTGGATGATCAACTCCCGTGGTTGATTCCTTGCGTCACAATCACTCGCGATACCGAACCGTCACTCCCGAATTCTTTTCCTTATCATTTGAGACTCGATTTTCGTGAGGCAGGAGAGGAGACCTAAAACGTCATAAGGCATCCTCGCGCCTTCTCCGCGAACCCGGTCGTCACGACCTCCCCACTTTACCCTCTAGGAGACTTCTCTCTCCTGGACTCTTTCAACCTCCTCATGGTTGGCTGCTTCACCGATCGTCAACATGGGGAGAATTAAGAAGGTGGCTAGCCAAAAGCACGAGGCTACAATTGTAAGTCCCCATCGGCACTCATGTTAGTCACTGCTACATCCTACTGACTAAAAATTTTTCCTTCTTGCTACAGTCGCCTTTCTTGGGAGAATTTATCGGCCGTGCGACTAGTCTTCCAGTTCCAGAGCTTCCTTCGCTCCTAAACACATTCCCTCGGCTATGGCCTTTCCCTCGCGGTGATCTATACCACTGGATCAACGTCTTGGACCGGTTCGATGAGATTCTGGCCTCCATCATCGACAAATACTTCCTTAACATCGGCCCGCAGACACAATCATTCGGTCGAAGCGTTCTGGAGGAGTCATATGCCGCCGACCCAACGAAGACACTGGCAGAGGGCATCGATGCCAAGCTGAATGCTTTGGGATATGGGCCCGATGGAGACCGACAGTTGGTGGAGGCAATTCTAGAGTTCTCGCGTATTCTTCTCGAGAAATGCGGCAATCGAAGTCTTTACAGCAGCAGTGAACGCCTGGGTGACCTCTTGAACACTACCTCGTTGTCCCTCCTTCAAGCGACTCTACGCCTGTCCCTTTGCCTGGCTCAACGGTATCACTCCCGCCAACGCGGATCCCACCAGCAGACTCTGTTGGCCACTCATTACAACATCGACCTGGAGAAACTCCAAAAAATTGCTGCGCCCTTCCCACGCCCGTTAGTCGCGGGCAAAACGCCATTTGCTGCAAACCCCGCTGTCTCCAGCAAGGGAACGGAAAACGCTGTCCAAACCAAACTCAATGCCAATGAGTTCGCCTCGCTTGTCCGTGACGATGAAGGCTGGGAAGAATGGGGTAGCGTTCGTGTTCTCTACTACCCTTCTGGCCCCTCTGAGCAGACTCGGACGGCCTCCGAATTCGGGCAGACAGACACCATCCCTCATGCGCCGACCACGCCAACCCCTCTCCGACGTAGTGCCACTCATCCTACACCCCGCTCAAGTCGCGCATCTAATGTGGAGGATTCTCCCACAGTCGCCCCGAATACCGTCGGGAAACCGGATGAGCCATCTCGCAGTGGGAAAGTCCTAGACCTGCCATTCTCGCAGGTTTCCTCCAGCAAAGCCGAGGATCTTCTTGCTACGAACCTCCCTCATCTGCCTTTGGAGTCAAAGTACGAGCTACTTCATAAGGTTCGCGTTGCGCAGGCATTGACCGATTCGCGTGCTGCTCGTGAACAGATCCTTGCCATTCGGATCCTGGCTGTGACCAACCTCGCTTACGTTAATACCGAAGCCACATTCCAGCAGAAGGTCCTCCAATATGACATGGAACAATCTAAGCGTCTACAACTGACCTACCAGTTGGCCGAACTCGTTCATCTAGGCGCTAGTGGCGACCTTGAAGTATCGAGAACAGCCCAGGCCTTGGCTCTCCAGGCACTTGATGGGCTTGCCAAACACAAAGCACGCGCTAATGACGTCTGTGCTGCTCTGAGTGTCAACGTCAATCACGGTGTTCTGATGTTCCTGACCCGGAAGGTCGTCAATGAACTGGGTGCCGAGGAGGATAACACGAACGATCCTTACCATGATGAATGGAGAGATGCCTTGCTTGCTCTCTTGCGCACGCTTCCGAGCTCAAGCTCCCGGACTCCAGAGACGCTCGTCGCTGCAGGTCTTATTCCCATGTTTGTGGACATCCTTAACCTTCGAACAGAGAAAGCTCGCCGGGTCTACTCGCGGGTCATGGAATTCCTTGACACCTTTGTCCATGCTGTCCGGGATGCGCTGGGTACGTTGACTACGGCTAAGGGATTCGATGCTATCTCCGATTTGATCGACTATGAGACCAAGACTGCATTCGAGAAGGTCTCTCGTGGAGATGGATTTCCCGCACAGTACAAGAACCCATCCATTGATTACCAGATCCCCTATTTCCAACAGCAGACCTTGCGATGGATGTTCCGCTTTGTCAACCACATCATGCAGCACAACGGTGGGGGTTTTGACCGCGTGCTGCGAAACCTCATTGACTCTCCTCAGCTGCTGACGTCCCTGCGGCTGGTCTTCGAGAACGCTCGGATTTTCGGGTCGCATGTTTGGAGCAATGCTGTGAATATTCTTAGCAGCTTCATCCACAACGAGCCAACGAGCTACGCTGTCATCGCTGAAGCTGGTCTCAGTCGAAGTCTGCTGGCCGCCGTCATGGGTCGAGAGCTCCAGGCCAAGGAGAAGCCGCCTGCCGTGGAACCTCAGGATGCGGAATCCCAGGAGGGCGAGTCTTCTGCTCAAGCGCCTACTGCCGTGCCTGCTTCTCCTGCGGAGGAAAAGAAGAAGGGTCGGGAATATGTTCTTGCTAGGTCCAAGGATTCTCCTCTTGCACCAGGTATTATCGCAGCCGCCGATGCCCTTGCCTGCATTCCGTCAGCATTCGGCGCTATCTGCTTGAACTCCTCAGGGTTGGACCTCTTCCAGTCTTCTGATGCCCTCGAGAGCTTCTTTGAGATTTTCGAGAACCCCGAACATGTCAAGTGCTTGAAGGATGACCCCAACTTGGTTCGTTCTCTTGGTACAACGTTTGATGAACTTGTTCGTCACCACCCAGCCTTGAAGACCTCTATCATGACTGCCGTTCTTGTAATGGCTGCTCGTGTCAACCTTCTCGGCAAGGTCAAGGCTTGGGAGTTGGGAATGGGCTCCAAGCTCTGGCAAGAGGATGCTGATGGTCAAGTTGTTCTTTCTGGAGATGTCTTCTCTCTTTTCCGTGAGATCGGTACTCCCGGCGATGCATCAACGGAAGCCCCGGCGGCTGTTGGCGCTCCCTACCTGAATGCCCATTTACTTCCAAATGGCGGAAAGCTTGTTCTGGGTGATGTCAATCAGCTACTCCCGTCCCCGCAGGCTGGCTTCGAGCCGAAAGATAAGGATGAGCATGGTCTCACTGTCACCGACTATCTCTTCCCCGCCATTCGATTCCTGGGCGCCTTCTTCGAGAACCAGCCGAATTGCGCTTCCTTCATTCTCGCCGGTGGAGCGGAATTCATTCTGGACTATGCTACGCTTCAAAGCTTGCCATTTGATTTCCACAACACGGACGCTAACCAAGAACTTACGGTACTGGTGCACATGCTTGCTGAGACGAAACCGCACCTGATATTACCATCTATCATGCAACGTGCCCAGTCGGCAGTCGACAACCTCGAGGCCTTTTGGACTGCACCCAAAGAGTCCGGGTTCTTCACGCCGTTGATCAAGCCGATTGACTCGAAGGCGCCGGCACCAGAGCCCACCCCCGCTGTCAATCATGGCACGTTCTTCGTCAAGCATTTGAATGCCGTTCTGGTGCTCACAGACCTGCTGCGCGAGATCTATGCTATGCCCCTGTATCAGACGCGATCTACGACACTGAACTATCCTTTCAGCCAGGTCGTCCTTGCAGACAAGTATGCTGCCCTGGCTGCTTCCCTTGGTAACCTTCACGCTGCCTGCGTCTGGGAAGAGATCATGCTCGAGAAGAACATCCCCGAGAAATGGCTCCAGGCCATCAAAAATCCGGCGGACAAGACCGGCTCCAACCCCGCGACTGGAACTACCCAGGTGAACTCATCAGAGGCCTCTGCTATTACTGGAGCCCAGGCCGAAGGCTCGGGTGCAACTGAGGCTAGCAAGGCCCCCGCCGCAGAAGAGCCCGAAACTGAGGAGAGCAAGGCGGCCACCGAGCGGAGTGCTGCTTTCAAGAATGTTCAAACCCTCCGTTATCTTTTGAGCTCCCTGCCGAGTTCAATAACCGGCTTCTTCCACAATCTGGGCCTGGGTCTTATCACTCGAAAGCGGATGGAGAACAGCCAAACCGCGAGGCAGAACTCGAACATGGTGGCTGATGCTATCGCTGATGCCGTGTTGCGCCAGCTTCAATTTGGCCCCGCCAATTCATGTGACAGCTCAAAGCATCGGTTCGCCTACCTTATTGTCATTCTTTCCTCGTTCTCGCATCTGCTCTACGAAGTCACTCCCGAACGTCCCTCAAATAACTACCTCACCCTCGTTCTCCTTGCATTCAAGCGAAACAATGGGCTCAAGGTCTTGAAGGAAATTTGCGATGTCTTCATGCGTGAAGTCAAGGCTCTCGAGCCAGTCCAGAATGATCCTGAGAAGTCCAACAAAGAATTGGCTGATCGACTCACTTCCGCCTACGGTGGTATCAAGATTATCCTTGCGCTGTTCTCTGAACTCGCCTCTGGCAAGAATATCATGGAGTCCAACCAGACACAAGCTCTCGCAAGCCACCATGATCGTGATCGTGATCGCCATGAATACTTCCAAGCCGGCCAGTTCATCGTCGACCTTCGCATGGAAATTCTTCCCATGGCCCAGGACATGTGGAACTCGGAGTTTGCGACTCAGTCTTCAAGCAAGATTGTCAAGTGCTTGGTTGATATTCTTCGATCATCGCTGGACGGAGAGCATGAGCAAGGCGCCGCACACAAGTCGGATGTCGCTCCTGCTGTCACGGAAGCTGTCAAGAAGCCCTTCATGATCAATAAGGACAGGCTGGCAACTCTGACTGGAAAGGGTTTCGAAGACTCTGAGCTGAACCACGAGGCGTTGTACCGCTGCAACAACAATGCCAATTATGCAGAGGAATACTGCAATGCTCGAACCTTCCTCCGATCTCCTCCCCGAGTTCCTCCTGGCCCCGGTGATGTTCAGACTGGACCGCCTGAGGCTGCGTCTGGTGCCGATGGTCCTGAAGACGGTGGTCTCGGGGACGTCACGCCTCTCGACCGGGGAATGTTGGACCAGGGTGGCCTTGCCATGCTCTTGGCTCAGGCAGGACGTCCTGTGTCTGATTCTATGAACGATGACGACGACTCTAGTGCCATGCGCGATGGCCTGGCTCGTGCAATCTCCAATGTTCTGAACGACGAAGCGGGTATGCTTCGAGGTGAAGACGGGCCTCTTTTCCTCACTGAGCGTGAGCGCCAGCGTCAACGCCGTCGAGCCCAGGCAAACACCGAGTCCGCCGACCAGCAATCCTCGAGCGCCAGTCAACCCCAGAGGGAAGACCAGAGAGAAGAGCCAGTCGAACGACGCCAGCTGGTTACTATCGAGGACCTGAACGCGGAGAGAGAAAATGTTCGAGCTAATCTCATCGAGCGATCCTTGGATGTTCTGAACGTGCACCATGACGTGTCGTTCGAGCTCGCCGACTTGATTAGCTCTGCGATCAAGAATCACCCTGAGCCCGAAAGCTTCCGACGTGATATCGGTGAAACTCTTGTTCAGTCACTCGTTTCCTTGCAGATGGAGAACTTCCAGACCGCTGGCAAGAAGGTCGCTGCCTATGCGCACATTCTTGCTTTGGTACTCCAAGATTCGAAAATGTACACTGCGACGCTGGAAGAGCTGAAGGATTGCTTCTCGACATTCCTGAGCTTCATCAAGCTCCCCACCCCCGAGAAGTCTGCGGGTGAAACCTTCCCTTGGATCGGCCCTGTTTTGCTCATCCTCGAGAAGTTGCTGTCTGATGATTGTCAACCACCGCAAATCACTTGGTCTCCGCCTAGCCTTGAGGATCCTCAAGGTGGCAATTACGGCCCCGCTCACCTTGCTGAGCCCCTTGTGTCTCTCGACCAGAAAACGGAGTTGTTTGAGGCTTTGGTGGAGATTTTGCCTCGAATTGGCAAGGATGATGGTCTCGCGCTCTCCGTCTGCCGAATGCTAGTCATTCTCACCCGCCAACGAAGTATCGCCGTCCGTTTCGCGCCCAAGCGGAACTTGCAGCGTCTCTTCCTCATGGTCAAGCAATTGGCCAATGCATCCAACGAGAAGCTCCAGAGTGCCTTCATGTTGATCTTGCGACACATCGTCGAAGACGAAGCCACGATTCGACAGATCATGACCGCGGAGATCGTGGGAAATTTCGAGAGCAAGCCTTCTCGCCAGATCGACGCCGCCGGCTATGTGCGACAGATGTATCACCTCGTTCTCAGGAATCCCGAGATCTTTGTCGAGGTCTCCAATGAAAAGTTGCGCTTGGTCCGGTATGATGCTGGCCATCGCACGCAAGCTCTCGCATTGAAGGAAGACCGTAACGCTCGCCAACGTCAAGACAAGGAAGACAAGACTCAAGAGCCATCCGCTGCCGAAGCTTCTTCGACTGCAGAGGACAAAGAGAAGGAGAAGGACAAAGCTGCCGAAATGAAGCCTCCTGTTGTGGAGAACCCAGATGGTGTTATTCACTACCTGCTCTCTGAACTCCTGTCTTACAAGGATGTGGATGACAAGGAAACTCCAACGGCCGAATCCACTGAACAACCCGCTCAGGATCAGGCCGAGCTCCCAACCGATATCGAGATGTCCATGGACGAGCCCACTCCGTCGGTGACCAGCAGTGCTGATGCTCAGACTAGTCGTGCCCCCAAGAAGGGTGAGAAGCCGTCATTCGACGCCAAGGATCACCCGATCTACATCTACCGATGCTTCCTCCTTCAATGCCTGACTGAGCTTCTCGGCTCCTACACCCGCGCCAAGGTCGAGTTTATTAACTTCTCTCGCAAAGCCGATCCACTCGCTAGCACTCCTTCCAAGCCTCGATCTGGCATTCTCAATTACATGTTGAACGCGCTCGTTCCTCTCGGTACTATGGAACATGACGAGTCTTTGGCTTTCAAGAAGCGCAACATCACTTCCTCCTGGACCATGCAGGCACTCGTGGCACTTTGCACCAAAACGTACGAACTGCCTGGAAGACGCCGCAACGAACCGAAACCAACAGAGGAAGATGAACCCGAAGTTGCCTTCGTCCGCCGCTTCGTCTTGGAGCATGCTCTGCGGTCCTTCAAGGAAGCTAATGCATCCACGGAGCCCTTGGACGTCAAGTATTCCAAGCTCATGTCCTTGGCCGACCTGTTTGATAAGATGCTTAGTGGCTATTCCTTCTCACAGGATGCTGGCTTCCCCAACTCGGCCAGACAAATCGCCAAAGCCATGTTTGAGAAACATTTCATTCCTGCGTTGACCGCCTCGGTTGCCGAGATTGACTTGAACTTCCCTTCTTCTAAGCGGGTTATTAAGTATATCCTGCGCCCAATCAACAAGCTCACACAAACCGCTGTGATGCTTAGTGACAACGGGGAGATTTCTACTGCCAGCTCTGGTGAAACCGAGGATGATGAAATCTCATCCGCTACCTCCGTCTCGGACATGGAAGACGAGCGGGAGGAAACTCCTGATCTTTTCCGCCATTCCACCCTTGGCATGCTGGAGCCCCGCCACGAGGAGGAAACCAGCTCTGAGGAATCCGAGGGTGAAGACGATGAAATGTACGATGACGAATATGACGATGAGATGGATTACGATGAGGATGTCCCTGAGGATGACGGTGAAGTCGTCAGCGATGAAGAAGATATGGGCCCCATCGAAGGTCTCCCCGGCGATGCAGTCGAAGTCATTATCGATGATGAGGACGATGAGGACGACGACGACGAGGATGATGATGACGACGACGACCTTGATGACCACTCGGAAATGGAGGAAGACGATGACATCTATGCTGGAGAAATTACAGGCGATCGCGACAACGAGAGCCTTGACGACGGCGAAGATGACGAGTGGGAAAGCGACGAGATCACCGAAGATGAAGAAGAGGCCGAGATGATGAACCAGTTCGAAGATGAGCTGGCTGACATGCGTCAAGCCAACCGGTCCGGCGATGCCCACAATCGCATTGACGAGTTATTCCGTGCTCTCAACCAGGCTACAGGTGACGATGATCTTCACGACCATGGCCTGGGCGGTGATATCCACGATGAAATACTTGATGATCTGAACGAGGAGGGTGGTGCGTCATTATCCCGTTCCTTCCTACATCCCCTCTTTGCTAATCCACGAAACGTAGAAGAGGACGAGATGGACGAGCTTGAGGAGGAAGCTGATGATTACGATGAATACGACATGGATCATGGGTCTGAAGGCGACATGGAAGGTAAGACAAACACTATTATTTGTCTTGTACTCAATGTATAATTTCGAGCTAACTGATACTGATTTACTAGATGACGACCTTTTGGAGCCTTGGGGCTGGGAGGGTGACGAGGGCCCACCACCACGACACCATCATCACCACCGTATGCGCGGTGGTCCACCCTCCGCCTGGGCCGCTGTCACTGAAATCATGCCTGGTCGCCACGGTGGTCTCGTTCCGATTCAGCCCTTCCACCGGGTTCACAGAAACCAGGTGCCTTCTCGCGGTAACGACGATGGCACCAACCCTCTCCTTGTCCGAGACGACCGTGCTGCCGATGCTACTGCTCATCTGCGGGCGCCCGGTGCGGATATGTTTGCTGACTGGGCTCAAATGGAAGGCGGCGGCAACCGTTTCGTTCAATTGGACAGCCCCATGGGCTTCATGAATGCCATCATGGCCGCCATCGGTGGAGGCCCACAGCCCCCCGGAATGGGAGTCGTCTCTCGTGCAGATGGTATCCACGTTCACGTTGACCGGCGATCAATCCTGCCTAACCGTCTTAGCGACTTGTTCGCCAACGCTCAGCAACAGACTTCGCAATCCCGCCGCAATGATCCCCACAATGCAGTCAAGTTCAATTTGTCGACGACTAGGAACCGTTGGCAGGAAGAAGCTCGTATTCTCTTCAGCGGCACCTATTCAGAGAAGAGCATGCGTGTCATAAACTCATTGCTGAAGGTCATGGTCCCTCCCGCCATCGAAGAGGAGAAGCTGCGCAAGAAGCAGCTCGAAGAAGAGAGGAAGCGTGCCGAACAGGAGCGGGCTGAAAAGGAACGCAAGGAGCAGGCCGCTCGTGAAGAAGAAGAGCGCGAGCGCAAGCGCAAGGAAGAAGAGGAGAATGCGCGCCGCCAGGCCGAGAGAGAACAGCAGGAAGCTGAGCGCCAAGCTGCTGGAATCGCTGAGCCTATGGAAGACATCCAGCAGACCGATGCCGCAGCTGAAGCTGCCAGCGCTGCCCAGCCTGAAGCCGCCCCTGCCGAGCCAGTCCAACGTGTTCACACAACCATTCGTGGTCGCCAGCTTGATATCACTGGTCTGGAGATCGACCCAGAGTACCTGGAGGCGCTGCCAGAGGAGCTCCGGGAAGAGGTGATCATGCAGCAACTTGCCGAGCAGCGATCTCAAGCTGCTGCCGCCGGCGAGGAGCCCACCGAGATTAATCAGGAGTTCCTGGAAGCCTTGCCAGCAGAGATCCGCGATGAATTGTTGCAGCAGGAAGCGGCTGACCGACGCCGACGAGAACGTGAAACTGCTCGCCGTCAAGCTAATACTGGTGGTGCCCCGCCACGCGCTGAGGAAATGGATGCTGCTAGTTTCCTTGCCACCCTCGACCCTTCTTTGCGCCAAGCTGTTCTGGCAGACCAGCCTGAGGACGTACTTGCAACCTTGGGCCCCGAGTACCTGTCTGAAGCTCGGGCATTGGGTGGCCGCCGAATTGCTCAATTTGGTGACATTACCGCAGCTGGAATGGAGCATCGCCCTCGAGGCGGCGAGGCTGCTGGTGATCTGGAGGCTAAGAAGAACCAGAGACGGCCGGTAGTTCAAATGCTTGACAAGGCTGGTGTTGCAACTCTGCTTCGCCTGATGTTCATGCCTCTTCAGGGTAACGCACGTCATTTGCTCAACGACATTCTACACAACGTTTGCGAGAACCGCCAGAACAGGAGCGAGGTTATTAGCTTGATCCTGTCCGTCTTGCAAGATGGCAGCATTGATTCTTCCGCTATCGAGCGAAGTTTCTCGCATTTGTCTCTCCGCGCGAAGGCTCCTGGTGCTCAGAAGACTCCCCAGTCTACTAAGCGCAACATCTCCCTGCAGACATCCTCAAGTATCAGCAGCGAGGTTACTCCGATCATGGTGGTACAGCAATGCTTGGCTACGCTCTCCTTCCTCTCTCAGTTCAATCCCCATATCCCTTGGTTCTTCCTGACCGAGCACGATTCGGCTTCGGCTCTCAAGCTGAAGGCCTTCCGCAAGGGTAAGGGCAAGGAGAACCGTGCCAACAAGTTCGCGCTCAACGCTTTGCTTTCTCTCCTGGATCGCAAGTTGATCATGGATAGCCCGAACTGTATGGAGCAACTGTCTAATTTGCTGAGCACCATCACCCAGCCGCTTACTGTCCTCCTCCGCCGTGAGAAGGAGAAGCAAGATGAACAAGACAAGGGCAAGAACCCCGATGGCGCCCCAGCTGAGGCGGCGGTTGAACAGCCACCTGCCGAAGCTACCGAGCCTGGTGCCGATACTACCATGACCGACGCTCCTCTGCCAACCGTTGAGAATGCTGAGGATCAAGGTACCACTGCTGAGAGTGAGGAGCCTAAGGGTGAAAAGAAGACTGGCGATGAGCAGCCTGCTGAAGAGAAGCGCAAGCGCCGATCCATTGAGCCTCCGGTCGTTCCTGACCACAATTTCCGACTGGTTGTCCACATCCTTGCAGCCCGCGAATGCAATGGAAAGACTTTCCGTGACACTCTGTCTACCATCAACAACCTGTCGATTATCCCTGGTGCTCGGGATGTCATTGGTGAAGAGCTCGTTGCTCAAGCGCAGACCCTCAGCGATACCATCCTGGCAGATCTTGGAGAACTTCTTCCCCACATTCACCAAGCCAAGACCGGTACCGATATGCAAGGTCTGGCTCTGGCGAAGTTCTCCCCAGCCAGCTCCGATCAGGCCAAATTGCTCCGTATCCTCACGGCCCTCGACTATCTCTTCGATCCTTCCCGCATCGACAAGTCTAAGGTCCCAGAACCTGAGGCTGCGCCCAAGGAGGATGTGCTCAGGAGACTCTATGAGAGTGCTACTTTCGGCCCCCTGTGGACCAAGTTGAGCGATTGCTTGACTGTCATTCGCCAAAAGGAGAACATGCTGAACGTGGCTACCATCCTCCTGCCGTTGATCGAAGCATTGATGGTTGTTTGCAAGAACACTACCCTCAAAGATCAGCCCCTTTCTCGCGGCAGTCGCGAGTTATCTGTCAACAGTTCTTCGGCCGATGCTGGTCTGAGCATGGAGAATCTCTTCTTCAAGTTTACCGAAGAGCACCGCAAGATACTCAATGAGCTTGTCCGCCAGAACCCTAGGCTGATGAGTGGCACTTTCTCTCTGCTTGTGAAGAACCCCAAGGTCCTTGAGTTTGACAACAAGCGCAACTACTTCACTCGTCGTGTGCACTCTCGCGGTGCGGAGCCTCGCCACGCCCATGCTCCTCTTCAACTCTCTGTTCGCCGAGACCAGGTCTTCCTTGACTCGTTCAAGTCCCTGTACTTCAAAAGTGCAGATGAGCTCAAGTATGGCAAGCTAAACGTGCGATTCCATGGAGAAGAAGGTGTGGACGCCGGTGGTGTGACCCGTGAATGGTTCCAGGTCCTCGCTCGTGGCATGTTCAACCCCAACTACGCACTCTTCATCCCCGTCGCTGCCGATCGCACTACATTCCACCCCAACCGTCTCAGTGGTGTCAATTCCGAGCATTTGATGTTCTTCAAGTTCATTGGACGGATCATTGGCAAGGCCTTGTACGAGGGCCGTGTTCTGGACTGCCACTTCTCTCGTGCTGTCTACAAATGCATTCTTGGACGCACTGTGTCTATCAAGGACATGGAGACGCTGGATCTGGACTACTACAAGTCCCTACTTTGGATGCTGGAGAATGACATTACCGACATCATCACCGAGAACTTTGCCATCGAGACTGATGCCTTTGGCGAGAAGCAGGTAATCGACCTGATCCCCGATGGTTGCAACATTCCAGTCACCCAGGAGAACAAGGAGGAGTACATCCAGCGCGTGGTCGAGTACCGACTGGTGGAGTCTGTGCGGGAGCAGCTTGACAATTTCTTGAAGGGCTTCCACGAGATTATCCCCCCAGACTTGATTTCCATCTTCAACGAGCAGGAACTGGAGCTTCTGATTTCCGGTCTGCCCGACATCGACGTGGACGAGTGGAAGAACAACACCGAGTACCACAATTACTCCGCCTCGTCCTCGCAGATCCAGTGGTTCTGGCGTGCTGTTCGCTCCTTTGACAAGGAAGAGCGTGCCAAGCTGCTTCAGTTCGTCACCGGTACCTCCAAGGTCCCTCTCAATGGTTTCAAGGAGCTTGAGGGTATGAATGGTGTGAGCAAATTCAACATCCATCGCGACTATGGCAACAAGGATCGCCTGCCTAGCGCGCACACATGCTTCAACCGTAAGTTTTCTCCCCCTTCACTTTGAATCATCGATTACGATACTAATGCCATTTACAGAGCTTGATCTTCCTGAATATGAAAGCTATGAAGATCTCCGCCAGCGCCTCTACACCGCGGTGACAGCTGGTAGCGAGTACTTCGGTTTTGCATAGACGGGGCTATCTCTACATGCTTAATTTATGCGCAAGCATTGAATGGCGTTTTCCCTGGGATTGTTAGTGGAGGAAAGCGAAGTGGAATGGAAGAGACGAAGGTTCATGAAAACTGTGGCTTTGAGCCTCTGGTTGATGTGCAGGTCAACTGGTTGCTTGGTGTCTTCTTTTTTCTTTCTTTTTTTGTACGTACTTAGATTGCTGTATGCTCTTACGGGAATATCCACATTAGTTTGTTTCTGTTTCAAATTGTTGCTTGGTTCCTATACATGTAGGTTCTATACTTGTAAGTCTCTCGAAATGACCGCATTCGGGCCCAAAGTCCTGTGATGAAGGCGGTGAGCAGTCACGGGACGCGAAAAAAATGCGGGGCCCAAAAGTGGCAGGTGCGGGATCGATTTTTTAAAAAAAGCTCCGGCTTCACCACCGTTTAGTCCTTGCGAGAACTCCCTCTCGTTTCACACACACACACACACACACATCATGTCTTCGGCCAACTCGATCAAGCTGCTGACAGGCAACAGTCACCCTGAGCTGTCCCAGCTCGTGGCTGACCGGTGAGAGAGCCCTCTACTTCTTCTAGATGCATTTGCCCGATCTACCGGGGCCCGCCGCTTCTCTCGCTCGGGAAGTCAATCGTGCAACTTGGAGGCTAATTTAGAGTCATATAGCCTCGGCATTGAGATGACCAAGATCATGGTCCTTCAGTACTCCAACCAGGAGACCAGCGTCACAATCGGTGAAAGTGTCCGAGACGAAGATGGTACGCTAACTCTCTGACTCCCCTCGGATCCAGCCGTGGAAAAGCACACCACACTCCAAAGGATCCAAGGTGAAGGAGCTGGTGCTGATGGTTCTCTTTGCCTACTTCAGTCTTCATCCTGCAATCAACACGGCCGAATGACATCAACGACGGTCTTATGGAGCTTCTCATCATGATCAACGCCTGCAAGACCGCTTCGGCCCGACGCATTACTGCCGTCATCCCCAACTTCCCTTATGCCCGCCAGGACAAGAAGGATAAAAGTCGTGCGCCTATCACTGCTAAGCTTATGGCCAACATGCTCCAGACTGCTGGCTGCAACCATGTTATCACTATGGATTTGCATGCCAGTCAGATCCAGGGCTTCTTCAATGTTCCCGTGGACAACCTATATGCTGAGCCTAGCATGCTGAAGTGGATCCGCGAGAACCTCGACGTGAGCAACTGCGTTATTGTCAGCCCAGATGCCGGTGGTGCCAAGCGGTAAGCCTATCTCTTTCAGTTTCCTATCTATATGGTGTGCTCGATCTAACATTTCATTCTCTTCTAGTGCAACTGCCATCGCCGATCGTCTCGATCTGCAATTCGCCCTCATCCACAAGGAGCGTGCGCGCCCCAACGAGGTCTCTCGCATGGTCCTCGTCGGTAACGTCAAGGACAAGATCGCTATTATCGTCGACGATATGGCCGATACCTGCGGTACTCTCGTCAAGGCTGCCGACACTGTTATGCAGCACGGTGCCAAGGAGGTCAACGCTATCGTTGTCCACGGTATCCTCTCTGGTAAGGCCATTGAGAACCTGAATGGCAGCCGTCTGAACCGCCTGGTGGTTACCAACACTGTCCCCCACGCCGAGAAGAAGGAGCTGTGCGACAAGATCGAGACTATTGATATCTCGCCCACGCTGGCCGAGGCCTGCCGTCGCACACACAACGGCGAGTCTGTGAGCTTCCTCTTCTCGCACGCCGTCGCGTAAATTACCTTTCCTCTACTATCCACCTTCCCCTACGACTTGCCCCTACCAATACCCCCCGCCCCCCTGACCCGTGACTGAGAGGGTGTCTTTTTTATCATGCGTGTATGTGTATCTTTGGTTCAATGCGAACAAAGCGAAGGGTGTGCGCGGGAGAAAACAAAATACGATTGTTATGACCATTTTTCTCTCTCCTTATTTACAATGCCGAACGAGGATGTTTTCTTGGGAGTTGATCTCTTTTTCTACTTGCTTTATTCCAGGCTCCTGGTGCCTCTCGAAAAGAAAGTCTGCCTGCTGTGGCTAGGGCGGGTTGTGACTTGGCACTTGGATCTTGGATCTTTCGATGCCCTTGTCTTTGCCTCAAGGCTAAATTGCATTTTGCATTTTCTGGATTTGTTCCTGTTTTCATTGAATTATCGCGCCGCTGTTGTGGTTGGTGTCGTGTTTCTCCTGTTCATTTAGATTATCACAAGCCTCGATGGCCATTGAGTTACCTCTCCTTTTTTCTGATTCGCGATTGGTGTATTTTTAGGTGTTCGATGGATTCGCTGCCATATGGATGTTGGTGTTCTATAGAAAAATAGAATTTGTGAAACTATGTCTATTCAATTTGTCTTTCATTGCTAGGCTGCTTGCATTGATTGTTTTATTTTATTTTTTTTTGCGTCTTGGAAGGTTTCTTATTGTCTTGTGCTGGTACTTGCATGCGTCACCTTGCCCGAACATATCTTGAGACATGATCCGCTTGGACGCTTTCCATGCATTCAGTAGAGATGTTTCTCGTACTCGGTCAATATTGGAATCGTGTTTGTATCTATATTGAGACATGGTCTCGGTCAATATTGACCTTTCATTCCGAGACATTTCCTGGATGTTCCAGGCGTCGGCCTGATCGAGATTCATTCTGGGCCTGGACAAATATGTACTTGAGCGGGCATGTCCGAGACCTAGGTGCTACCCCAATGACGCGAGTGAGCATCGCCCTTACGCAGCTACAGTTGTGTCAGGGACTTCGAAAGGTACATAACTATGGTATAGTAGAATACTCTCTCGTGTGGGTGGATGTGGATATTAAAGTAGTGGATAGGTCGAAGACATATCTACTTGTATCCCGATACAACTAGGTTGTGTAGGGTTACAACCGTCTTAGCCTTGATCTACAGTTTGAAGTACGTCACTGTCAGAACTACCTATACTAGAGCAACAAACTGACTAGCCCCGTCCTTGAATCAGAATATCTTTTGTGAGATCGTTTGAGATGGATATCCGATATATAAGCTCGCGGTCTCGAAGTGGAGCGGAGATGGTGGCGGTCGCTCAAATGGGCTCAGAGTTGTAGTTTCGGTATAGATTCTAGTTAGAATTTATTTGAATTTGCTTTTTATTTTGGATAGTTGTTTCCAAGTAGGCTGAAAGAGTAGGAAAAGAAAAGCTGTTTTGAATGTTCAAGAGACTATACTTTGGAGTATACTTTGGGATGGGCACGTGAGATAGGGCTGATCAGATTCTCCCACCCCACAATCGAGTCCTGCGATTGATCAAGTCAAGTCTAGAGCATAAGATTAAGAAATAAAGTATGCCGTATGCGGCCTGTGCGTAAATGCATAGTCTACTCGCAAGTACTCTGATCTGATGTATACCATTGCCATCTAATTGCAAATCCAAAGTGATACAATCAACGCCAGCCATTAAACCTTCCAGGTTCAACTCTACAAACTACGCCAGTCGAATAAAAAGGTAAGAAACAATGAAATTTGCATGCACTCCATTGAAAAAAGGGTTTGTCAAAAGGTAGGTTCAACACAGAATGCATCACCCAGGTGTCCGAATCACCAGCACACCCGGGGTTGAAAAAGGGGTGGTCCACCAATCCCCCCTTCCTGGTTCAAAGTGAAGTTTTTTTTTTGAGCCTTGCCCCCGCCCCCCTTTTTTCCGTTTTTATCAGACATATTTCCGCCGTCTGCTGGGAATGATATATGCCCTCCTTCCCGGTTGAGGAAGGAGAAATCCCGAAAATAACCATTGCCCAGAAAACGTGAAGCTCACTCTCTCGCTCGCTCGCTCAACATCGCCCTATCCATTGAACCCCGTCCCGCAGAAATGAATCATAACACTGCAGGGGAGAGATTTACTTCCGCATGGAAGAGGCGCGACGCTTGCGGAGCTCATCACGCTTGGCCTTCTCCTCGTGGACACGGTTGGCCAGGAGCTTGGCGTAGTCGTTACTGTAGAAAAAATCGTTAGATGTGGAAATAGTCTTGCTTGGCTGATGTAAACTTACGCGGCCTCACGGGCAGCCTCAGCACGGCGGCGCTTGATGGCGACCTGGTGGCGCTTGCGCTGCAGGCGCTGGGGAGTAACCAGACGCTGGATCTTGGGGGCCTTGGTGTACTCGGGCTTGCCCTCCTTGGCAACAGTGCGGCGGACAACGAACTTGCGGACATCATCGTCCTTGGTCAGGGCGAAGAAGCGGCGGATCTTGGTAGCACGCTTGGGGCCGAGGCGCTTGGGGACGACGGTGTCGGTCAGACCGGGGAGGTCGTTCTCACCCTGCTTGACGATGGACAGAGCGAGGACGGAGAGGTCCAGACCGGTGATGGCTGGAAAAGAAAGGAGAGAGTGTCAATGCTGGGAGTTCGTTTGGATGCGGATTTTTGAACGAGGGCACACATACCACCACGGATGGACTTGCGCTTACGCTCACCAGTGCGGCGAGGGCGGTAGCAGCTGTGGCCGTCGGCGAGGAGCAGACGGGTACGGATGGGGAGGAGGACTAGAAAATGGATGAGTATGATGCGTTCGTTGGGTTAAGGGGGTTCTCTGGTTTTTTCGTCGAGGCCAGGGAACCGGTCGGTTCAGAACGTACCACCCTGCTTCATGGGGAAACCTGTATATCGAATCCAGTCAGTCAAAACGTCCCTTTACATCTGATCCCATCCACTGTATCATTCCTCTGGGAGAAAGGGGGGAGTCGTACCCTGCTTGTCGTTACCACCGGTGATCTTGAACAGGTAACCCTTGAACTCATCGCCGAGGGAGTCGCCGGAAACCTAATCGAAAGAAAAAAAACCCAATCAGCCCATTCGTTCTTCGCAATTGTATATATCGTGTTGAATTTGTAGAGATGTGTGTGTGTATGTGTATGTGGGAGGCGTCGAGAGAGAGAATTTCGGATGTGTGGAAAATGTGTGTATGCTTGAATTCGGGGGAGATGGGGATGCTGACTTCGGTGCCCATGCGCTTCTCCATGAAGGGACGGAGCTTGCGCTCATCGTCGATCTCGATAATCTTTTGCGACCCATTGGCCGGGTAGGAGATGTTGAGCTTCATCTTGACGGAGGTTGCGCGGTCAAGACGGTAGCGCGGGAATTGTCGACAGGTGAGGTTGAAGGGTTCGGCTTTGTGGATTTTTCGGATTGCTGAGGGTTGGTGTAGCGAGTGTGTGTGTGGCTGACTCAGCGGGCGCTAGCCGAGTTGGGATAAGAGGTTAGTCAGCGTCGCTAACCCCATCATGTGACTGGGGTGGTCAATCAACATCACCTGATATTCACATCACGGGATAATGTCTGCCTCAGGCTAGAAATCTCATCCTGTGTAGACCATTCTTGGCAGCATCAAGTTCTACTTAATCACCATGACACGCAGCACTTATAATAGGGTCTGCCGAGCCCAGTCGAATATTAAATTGAGTCACCCTTTCCAAATTTGAAGATACAAGAACATCGTTGCTTGACCGGAAATCCCTTGACTCTGTCACGAAATGTTGAAGGTTATATGCAACTACTTGTGACTCGTTCCTCATGCTGCATATGCAACGAGAGTCAGAAATACATGGAAAATGATGTCATATTTCTCGGTTTCAAGAATGACTATCCGCACTTACTGTCCAAAAGATGAGTGTATACACCTTGTCAAATATCCGAGCTGATAATCCAGCCGTGGTAAGTACCTAAGTATGTATTCCCCCTCACCAACCCTTATAGATCTAACTCGGCCTCAGACCTTTCGGAGCTAACCAGTAGTCTCCTAAATTCTGCAACACAGTCGTGACCCTTACTACCCTTACCCCACGAAACCCCTGTCTGTCACTAAGTACAACTAACTCGTTCCCCTCTCAAATCACCTAATGGAAGCAGAAAACATGGCATGCCAAGTACCAGGTCTGCCCTATGAGGCACCATCGAATCACATCCACCCTAGTGCAGCAGAAAATCGTCTTGGCACCGCCATCCCGACGCTCGTACACCGTACAGGTTACCTTTTTAGGGGAGGAAACAAGCGCCCCGATCGCGCTGTCATTAGACACGGCACCATACAGTGCCCGCAGTGGCCTTTCTAAGTTTCTTTCCCCCCTGGCTTGGTGGCGCTGGCGTCGTCATGCTTAGCCACGGGATTTCGAGTCTAAATGATACCATTGGATGTATATGGTGGTGTAGGGAAAGACCGACTTGGGCGTGAGATATTTGTTGTCAGTCGGAGAGGGATATATCTGTACAGTATGATAAGTGGGTTAATTTGTGCTGTATACCCGTATAATACATACTAGCTATAGTACTACATACTCCTCTTCTTCCGGATCCTCGGCGTCTCCACCTTCGTATGCGGCGGAAATTGAACCTGGGAACGAGGTTCTGCTTTATGCGACCGGAGGAAGATAGTCAACAATAATTATGCAACTTTCTAGATAGACAGCAATCAATTGACTACAATATTTACAATCTATCATCTCCTCTACACTCCTTTCTCAACATCATATCCGTGAAGTAAACGCCCATCCGGGCACGCGATGCCTTTCCACGTTAAGCTGGCCCCGCCGGCCACGCGGCCAAAGGCTTGGTTGGAGCAGAAATTAAAAGACTGTGACTTGTAGTATTATCAGCTAGTCTAGTTTAATCATGTTATATTATTTTACTCAGTTATGCAGCTGCTCTTATAAGTCTCCAATGCCCGGCATTGACATACTTCCAAGTTTCCAATTTCCCCTGATCATCAACTCCAACGCCCCTCCATTCGAAAGTCAAGCGGTCATAATCTGATTTCGGCAACCAACTTTTAGACTTTTTTTTTCCTACTACTTGACGGAGTTCTTCCATTTCCACAGAGTGGTTCGCCCACTTTTTTAAATGGCTTGACCCTCTTTTGCGATTATTTGCCCCCAATTCCAGAATTATTGCCGATTGGAGAAAGACTGGATTCTTGATTTATCACCCTTTCTTGGCTAAAGTCCCCGCTGGGATTTTCCGGCTTTCCCGGACAAATATTCAAGGACTCTTTCGTTTCGCCGCAGTCCTTGGCTTGGACCAGCGCTGGTCTCTCTCCTTTTACTGTCTTTGATCTCCCTGGATTAATAGGGATATATACCTGGTCGACAGTACCTGTACGATATCGCGACGGACACAATTCCTTCTATTCGCTTTCGCATCGAGTGTTCGCCAAGCAGTTGCAGCTGGAACTGCTGCCTGTCGCAAGTCCGCCAGCCTACTGGCCTACACTTGCTAATCTCAACGCCATCTCGACTCGATACAACTACTAAATTACCCCGATCGCTGTACGACTGAATGCGCTAAACCCAACGGTTCACGATCGGGTCTACACCTCTCACACACTTCCCTGGGGATCCCGCATTCCACCCTCATCCGCGATAACACATATATACCCGTCACAACATGATACGCCTATTTAACCGCTTCTACGCCCTCTGCGCAGTAGCAGCATGCACAATCCTATACTCGGCTTGGTTCCTGACCTCGCGTAATCTCGGCGACATTGTGCCCCTGGCTTCGGAGCAGTTCCGGACGGCATCTTCATTTGATCAGCGATTGGTGGTGTTTGGGGATTCGTGGAGTGATAATGAGACTGAGGAAAAACAGGGAAGAGTTTGGACGGATTGGCTGTGTGGGATGGTAAGAATGGTCTCCCGGTTTTGGAGCTGTCCAGTCTGGTCTGAGGAATTGAAACCAAGAAAGAAATTGACTGACACATTCTTCTTCTATAATCTAGTTCTCGTGTCATCAGGAGAATCTGGCTCAAACGCCTCAGTCCGCTGTTAAGGGGAAATATACTGGCTCGGTGGTGGATAATGCCGAACTAGACTTGTTTGATCGTCTGTCTCAGACCAAGTTGGCTGATTTCAAGACTCAGCTTAAGCAATGGCTGGACGCGGAGTCGGCTTCGTTGATGGGTCTTTCCGAGGAGCAGATTCGGTCCCGCCAGGATCGGACGATTTTCGCTGTTTCCTTTGGTGTATGGGACGTTTGGAGTCTTATCGAGAAGGATTATACTACGGCGGAGGGATCGATTGAGCGGCGTATTGCGACGCTGATGCAGCAGTTGAACCATTTGTCTGAACGTTGGGGCTCGGGAACGGATAAACTCAAGGTTATTCTGACGCAGACGGTTGATGTGACGTTTTTACCTGGGTTTACGACTACGGGTGGTGATGAGTATAAGGATGCGGTGCGGATTCTGGATGCGTGGAATAAGAAGCTACGACAGGCGGCCAAGGAGTGGGATCGGGGGACGATCTACCTCTTCGATACGAATGCCTTTGTGATGGATCGGATTCGGGATTGGCAGTTGTATGCTGCGGGTATTGAGGAGGAGAATGGACTAGGAACGAACCAGGATCCGGGTTGGGAGAATGTTGGGGATGCTTGTGTTGAGAGTGACGGCATTCAAGTCATGATGTCAAAGGATAAGTCCAAGTCCAAGGCGAAGAAACCGTGTGAACATCCCGACAAGTATCTGTTCTGGTGAGTTTCATTCCCATTCCCTGTTCTTGCTTCTCGTGTCCGAGGGAAAACTTGTCTTGGTCGTGATCGACAGGTTGAAATGCCACTTTTAACTGACCGAGTTTCACCAGGAACGATATGCATCTGGGACCCAGCGCGCACCGTCTCATGGCGACAGAGATTTACCATGGGATTGATGGAGTTCTATTGAACCCCAAGGACTCAGACAGTACCGGGTCCGGATCTGGATCTGGATCCACCAGCAGTACCAGCACCAACTCGGACGAACTTGCGCCCAAAACTGACGCAGCAGCCAAGCGCCACAACCGACGGGGCTTTGCAGCTTAGACATTGTCATGAATCAAAGAACAAAAAAGAACACAAACTACAAACCACAAACCACAAACCACAAACCATCCATCCAGCCTATGCTGTTTCCATGTTCCACGGCCCGTCTTGCAGCGAGCTCCGTAGAAAGGGATGGAAACCGAAGAAGAAAGGTTGCCGCTACCTGCGTCGACACCAAACGGGCTATCATGTCCATGCTCATGTCCTTGCCCATGGTCTTTAGGGCTTCTAGCCAGCAGGATGGATGATACCAGAACAGCATCGAGCCAGACGAGACCCGCATAGACCGGGCCAGAGAGAGAGAAACCGGGGAAAGCGTCCTTCGGGTTTCCTCTCTCCTGTCTCTGATTCTCAATTCTTGATTCTGGTTTCTCTTACCTCCTGTCTCATTCTCAGTCTCCATCTCAGACTCCAAAAAAGGCCTCATGTCTGATCAGTGAATAATAGCCCATAGTCCAGTCCATTGGTTTCCAATTTCCATTTCCCAAAACGGCGACCAATGGATTAGGATTAGGTTCCAGCCGATCGGAACATAAGATAAGGTAGTACACAGTACGAAAAGGAACCACATCAAACCCATGGATTGATCATTGCAGGATGTACCATTTTCCAATGACGAAATGAAGAGAAAGAGAAAGGGGACTCTGACAAACCACAAATCAACGCTTTCTCGTTGGCTGGACTGGGTGGTACAGTATTGTTCCAATTGCTGTTGTAACTCTTTGTGGGTGGTTCATTTCCGATCGTTGCAACGGCGTTGTGTGGAGCCGATCGGGCGGGAGATGAGATCATCTCCGATTTTGACCTGACAGAGTGGAGTCAACCCAGTACTGTAAGAGAGCTTGTTAGTTGTTACTGTAGATACATACTGTAGCTTGTTACCTTTTTGGTCTTTACTGTTTCTTGGTAGTGAGATATCCGATTTTCTTCCAATTTTCTCTCTTCCCTTGTCGCCTAAACCTCAACTACCCAACTGTTGTCTAGGCCATGAGGTTCTCGTCTGCACTGCGGGTATCCGAGTCTTTTTTGCGTGGCGTGTGGTCCGTGGTCAAGCCGTGTTACCCTTTTACTCCGTACAGTCATAGTTAGGGGCGCGAGCGTGAGATCATTGCTTTTTTTTAGCGGATTGGTGTGGATTAGTGGATTGAATGTTTGTTCGTGGCAGAGATGATTTTATTGGTTGGGATGCAATTCAGCTCTTTTCCGATTCTTTTCTCTTTTTCTCTTTTTTTTTCTTTGTTCGAATTTACCGGGGAACCGACGAGGGAAGAGACCGTGTGTCTGGGCCAATCAGAAGGCGGGAAAAAGAAAAAGGGGGGCTCCCTGCTAGTCGCCGCATGCGGAGATACAGAGAACTAGAGAGAACTAATACTAGAGGGACTAGAGTACTACTAGACTAGACAGAGACAAAGAAAACAATGATGCTTCTTCTTCGTTTGCCTTGGATGATGCGCTGCACTGCCACAGAGTGACCCTGTGGTCTGGTCCCCTGGTTCCTGGACAGTAGTTATAGTAGTATACAGTAGTATACAGTCAGTAGTATACTACTCTACACTCTAAGTAGTATAATCATCTATACTGTCCAAATAAACTGTCCATCTTCCCATCTTTCCATTTCGTACTTTGTTCTCCTACCTAATCTCAGCCCCCATGTCTCTCCCATCTCTCAAAGAAACGAGGGACTAAACAGACAGGGATTACAGTCTCATGCCCACTTCGGACTGAACGACTCCACCAGACCAGCTGCCCGTCAAACAAAGAAACCCTCGCAAAAATAGGGCCCGGCTGAGCTTCTTTGTCCTTGTCCTTTTCTTTTTGTTTAGTGGATCTGGATCTGGATTCTGGATTTGATTTTTTTTCTTTTTTCTATTTTTTGCTTTTCCAGTTTTCGCCCGTTTTCCTGTCCAACCTGTCACGGTCAATCCATTACTCTGTTTGCCTATCATCCACTCTATAGATCGACTTCCTTTGTCTCTCTCCTCCTCCTCCCCCCCAGTGATTCATCATTCATCTATCGCCTGCCCCATTCTTATTTCCCTGGACTGTCCTGTGTCCGCATTGGTTTTCTTATTTACTCTTCCTTCATCTCTTCGTCCCTGTTTCCCCCCTTGAAGTTGACTGAATACCAGTGGTTTCATTCCCCCATTTTGCCTCTCTCAGCCTGGGGGTTTATACTTTCGGCTCATTCCCCATTTGCCGCCTGGCTTCGCCTCGAAACTATACCCAGTTCACCATCCATCATACCTGGTATACACCATCATCACCATACCACCTGGAAGCTTCCTTTCTTTCATACACTCCCCCTTGTGGCCCGGTCCAATACCCTTTTTTCACACCCCTCCCTTTCTCTTTTTTCCCGGACTTTCACTCTCCTCGTGGCCCTCAACTGTGCATTTGTTTTTTGGTTATTATTATTCTTTATTATTCCCTTTTCGTGTTTTCGTTGTCCCTCCCCGGCTGGCCCTGTCCACGGCCGAATATATAAATGTCTTACGACCGAGTCCTCCCCAACCCGGCCTCTCTACGCTATGAGTCTGCTCCAGTATCAGCACTGCCCAGACCCAGCGATCTCCTCGATCACAAAATTATGAACGACCATCTGCCCAAGTCCTACATGGCTCTGCCGCATCGTCCAGGTCCGGGGGTTATGTCTCCTGTTGCCGAAAATGCGAGATATACTTCGGCTTCCGAGATGCGGCCCAACGGCGTGGCCCAGACGCACCAACATCTGGCTTCGTATGGTCGGGCGAGAGGATCGATGAAGAATGATCCTGCCATGTCACCGGTGCAGCAGCATGTGAAGCCTGCTCCGATGATTTCTACGAAGGATTTGGCTAGAGATCGGAGTGCCTCGTCTTCGGGTAGTTCCAGTCCGGCTAAGTCTGCGAAGAGTGAAGGGTTGCAGTTTTGTCTGTGTCAGCCGGATCCGAAGATTCCCAGACCAAGAAATGGTGAGTTGATGCTGTCCGAGTCGTTGTTATATCAGCACGGCAAGTCCTTTTTGTTTTTGGAGGGCGGTGGTTTCTGTCACAGCTGATAATACTGTGACTGGAAGTATTGGCTCTGTATGGAAAAGGGTGGATTTTTCTGTCTTGAATATGACATTGGCTAACTTCCTTTTTGGCAGCTTTTATTCTGTATCGTCAACATTGGCAGTCGCTCGTGGTGGAGAAAAACCCTGGAATGGCCAACCCGGAGATTTCCAAGGTCATTGGAGAACAGTGGAGGCAGCTTTCCGAGGAGGAGAAGGGTAAATGGAAGGCTCTAGCGGAGGTGAGTATTCCATTTACATGTTTTGGTCAGTTCTCATGCTAATTGAATCATTTAGGAAGAGAAAGCGCGCCATTCTCAGCAGTATCCTGACTACCGCTACCAACCAAGACGAGTTGGTCGTGATGGCTCCTCTCGAAACAACGCCTCGGGCATCAGCCATAATCCGAATGGTGGATCAACCTGCAATCGCTGTGGTGGCCGCATCATGAATGCCCCTTCAACCCCAATAACTCCATTCACGCCTAGGGTCAGCCAAGGCCACCGCGGGAGCTTTTCGGGTCCATCCTCACGGCCACATGTAGTCACCACTACCGTGATGACTGCCAGCAGCTCGCAGTGTCGTGACAAGGCGGATAGAGCTCCCAAACCGATTCGTATTGACCAGATTGAACGGCCTCGACACAGGAAAATGGAAGAAGAAGACGTCATGTCTCCTGAGATCAAACGTCGCCGTCTGTCTCGTACTTCGTTGAAGCCACCCATGCACGCTCATCGAGACCGCAGCCCGGAATCGCCATATCCGATGAGTCCGTATAGTGCACCGTCCAATGTCCATCAATCCCGCAGCATGCTGCCCATGATGCACTCGCAGCTAGCATACGGAGGCGCACCAGTCCAATCTCAGTCCCAGCCTCAACCTCAAGGCCAAACCATCGCTGTCCCAGATCCAAGCTTGAAACTGCCCCCTCTGCAAACCGCCATCCCCTCCACACCACTGACGCCTTTCTCAACGGCGGACTCCAGCGTCGAAGCGGCTGTCATGACAATCCCCTTCTTGAACAAAATCAAACTTCTCTCCAAAATCTCGCCTCCGCTCGTCCCATCCTTCCGGGAGAACGCAGCCCGCGGACCCGTCATTGCTGTGGACGGGCAGGACCCGGACCTCGTCCGCACTGCTGTGGAGTACCTGCAACGCCTGCTACAGAAGGAAGACAAGTTTAGCGTGCGTGTCTTTCAGGGTCCGGATGTTCAAGCCCTGCGATCTTCAGATGGTGGTCCCATGGGCGATGCCACGGTGGATTACCTGAACACCATCTCAGCCTGGCACCGCATCTCAGACGGTATCATTGGCTTCGTCAAGTCTGTTTCCACACCCCAGTCACCGGGCACAGATACACCAACCAATACAACCACAAACGCAGAGTCAATCACCGACCAAGACCGTAACCGTTCCCGGACAACCCCAGACGGCTCCGCCTCTCCCCGAGCAATAATCCCCAAAACAGCATCCCTAAACATCCACTCCCCCGAATCCACCTCCGCAGACTCCGAATCCTCCATCACAACACCCAGCACAACAGCATCCACCCTCTCCCACACACCCGCCCCCACACCCGCATCGACCTCCACTCAAACTCCCACCCCCGTCGCCCTCGTCCCCCGCTACCAACTCACAACGGCAGATACATTCGCCTGCAACATCCCCATCAACGACTCCTACGCTCCCCTAGACCACTGGCAGTGGATGGCGAGTCTGTGGCGTGCGTGTATCGGTCCGGACATCACTGTTTATGTGCGGGAGTGTTCGAGGGAGGAGGTTGAGAGAGTTGGGGCTGTGGAGATTCGGTTGGCGGATTTTAGGACGGTGGTTTTGAGGAAGAGCTACAGTGCCGGTGGTGGTGGGGTGGAGGAAAAGGTGCTTAGGAGGATGGGGTTTGAGATTGAGGATTATTTGACGCAGTAGATTGGTTTTTGTTGGTGTTGGTGTTGGTGGATATTTTTGATGTTGGTGTTTTTTGTGGTGGGAATTTGGGTGTTTGATGGAAGGGAAATTGTGGATTTAGTTTGGATTGGGTTGAGATGGATAGATCTATTGCATGGACGCTCTTTTGCTTTTTAGTTTTGGTGGATGGCTCAAGTTGAGATATCTCACTCCATGGTTATGGGCAGGGAAGGGCAGGTAGTTTGTGTCAATTTATTTAGACAACGATAATCAGCATAGAAAGACATTTGCTTCTTTCTTCCGCAGATCATGGAAGAGAATAGGCAAATGAAATCTCTTTTTCTTTTTCCTTTGAATCTATCAATGAAATTAGATTCCTGGGCTGTAAGGCATCTCCATCAACCTTACACGTGAGCATGCCTATGTACCTAACTAGATCCCGCCAAGTTCCTCCTCGTATAAATCTCTGGCCCCAATTCCTCCTTCCCCTCCCACTGACCATTCCAAACTCCCTCATATCAAACTTCATCCTAGTCCTCTTCCTACACTGTATCTACCCCGAAAATACAAAAATACAATCAAAATACCCCTCCCCACACCACCAACACCAACACCCGCCTTCCTCAGAACATCCCTCCTAGGCCTCGGACTCTTGAGGCTCATCGGCCCCAAACAAGCATACACTCTCTTTGGCCCTCCACTGCCCTCATCGGGCACTCCATCACCGATTATTTATGCTAATGCGGGGCGAGACTTAGCCCTGGGTGTGGCATTTTTGGGACTTGGTGTAAAAGGGGATGAGGTTGGTGTCCGGGTGTTGATGATTGGGACTGTGGTATGTATACATTTCTCATATCTAGCTCCGTAGTGATTGTAATGTGTTTTGGGGTGGATGTGAAGTGGAATATTTGGTGTCTTCTTTGGGGCTGAGGATTTTATCGGGAGTTTACTGACGAACCGCTTCGTTGGGATGGGCAGGTTGCGGCGCAAGTAGATGCGTATACTGTTTTTATGCACGGGGGGAGGGAATATGGTGGATGGGGTGGGAAGTGGATTGGGCATTCGCTTGGTGGTCTTATTTTCGGGGTTATTGCTTTGTATGGAAGGGGGTGTTAGGAAAAAGAGGTGTATGGTAAATGAATTTGTCAGAATGTATTTCGTGATCCTTTATTGTCTGATGGGTATTCTACATGAAAAAAAAGCAACATCTACATCTTAACTAACGCCCAACACCGTGCTATCGTGATATCGTTCATGAATCAAACAAAGATACCTTCTGTTGACCCAAATCCTCGGCATTATACGTCGGCTGGGGGGTTGAATACCCTGGAGGAGTCCTTGATGCGAGAGGTTCGTCATCATCGTCGGAAATGTCCTTGTCTGGAGCAAAGCTTATGTGTGGATTTCTGGGCGCAGGAGTCTCGGCGCCATTGGAGGTAGTGTCATTGTTGGTGAAAAGGACGCGCTTCGTATTCACATGGCTCGGACTTGCGTGTCCTTCATTGCCATTTGAAATTCCATCTTGCAAAGCAAAGCCCACACGCGCCTTCTTGCGTACTGGCATGGGATTCCCTTCCGCAGGGGTATCATCCGCATCAGACTCTCTTGCACGAGGGACACGCTTGCCCTTACCCTTGTCCTTGCCCTTCGTCGGACTAGAATCACCCATGGCAGTACGTTCATCATCCGGTATCGGCAATCGATGCCGATCAAAGAATCCAATCGGGTTCGCTAAAGGCTCAGCTGCGGTATCTTCTTCCAAACCCATGGGCAAGAACGGCTCTCGTTGCACAATTCCACTCATAGTTCCATCGTCCAACAGACTCTTCTCCGCATGCTGAATTTCAGCTTCGGACATTTGTTTGCGTCGCTCTAGCATGCGGTCCTCGAGCGTGTCCCGCAAGACCAATGTCTCCACGTATACAGGTCTGGTCTGCCCAATACGATGCGCACGCTTGATCGCTTGACTCTCCACGTTTGGCTGCCAGATCGGGTTGACGATGAAAATACGCGACGCTTGTGCAATGTGTAATCCGTGCGAAGCCTGGCGGAGATCCATAAGCAAGACACGCACGTCTTCTGACTCGCGGAAGAGCTTGAGGTACTCGGTCCGCAGCTCCGGTTTCAATGTGCTGGCGTAGATGCGGAATTCCACACCGAGAAGTTCCAGTCCTTCGGCGATCCAGAAGGCGGAGTTGTTGTTGTCGTAGAAGATGATGATCTTTTCCTCAGATTGAAACTCGAGCACTTTGTTGAGGAGGTATGTAAGTTTGGCTGAAGCAGTGGCGACGAATCGTGTTTTCTGGAGAGGAGATGTGGCTGGGAGCTCGCGGAAGAGGTTGCGCGTGAAAGTCTTCTTTGGCGACTTGTTGGTCTGTGGCTTAGGAGAATGGTACAACGAGCCCGGAGTAGGAGTGGTTGCCGCAGCATTGTTTGCTGATTCCGGAGCACCCTTGGCGGGATTGCGGTCACGACGTTCAAGTTCATGGCGGGTTTTGATGCCTGCCCCAGCGAGACCTTGCGTTGGATCAGGAGACTTGAGGTGCTGGGTGATGTATTGCTGTGCCCGACGAGCTTGTGTAATACCAATGAGCATGGGCTCCTTTTCTGGGCTACTTTGATCCAGCGCCCAGTGAGCACGGTGGTCTTCAGGGAAGTCCCTGAGATACACACCAAGCTCATGGAGATGTTTGAATTCGCGCCAGCTGCTGGAATTCAACGCTATACGCGCAATCTCTATGCCACGGTTTAATTGATGAATGTCTTCTGCGGCCATCTTCTCAAGATTCTTCCCCATATATTTCTCCGCATGCTCGATGGAATCTTGTGGATTGACGTCAGAGCCTGCCCACCAGAATCCTGCCTGACGCAAGTTATTGATGGTCTGGTTTAGATGCTTTCGATTGCTCGGATCGAATATGTAATCCGGTCCTTGCCGTTCCGACGTAATGGAGTTGACAGCCAGACCGAAGAGGAACAGATTGATGGACAGTCGGTCATGGAAAGTCGGTTCGAGATGACGAACACTATTGTAGAGCTTCGGGATGTAAATCTCCCTGCTCACAACATCCAGTTGGTGTCGAACCACCAAGCCCTGAAGAGTGGCTCGAATCGCCGGGGTTTTCCGACGCTTACCATCTTCCCCGATAGGCTTGATATACTTGGTCCAGTCAGCAGGATCATCGGCACGAGAATTAGACCAAGGCTTCAAGTCCAGGAAATCGATCACGATGCGCCGTAGTTTGTCCAAATCCTTTAATTCGTTGTCCACGGCATTGCCCGTCTTTTTTCGACTACGCAGAGCAGCCGCGGTAATCTCACCGGGAGACTCCGTATCACTTGTATTTGCTTCCTGCGAAGCAAGGCTAACTTCCACTCCGTAAAGTCCTGTTGATGGCGTTCCCGAGATGACCCACCGGCGCTCAAAATGCAGTTGGCTGAGCAGGTGAATCATATTGGTTTTTGAGCCATGGCCAGCCACATTGTGACCTTCGTCGACGATGACTCGCAGCCAGTGAAGTTGTGTCAGAGGCGAATCAACCTGCAAAAGCTTGTCGCGCCGATTATGAATCGGCTCGCCAGCCTCACGCTCAAATCGTGTCTTGGCAAAGAGGATGATATCGTAACGCAGGAGATCATCAGCCGGTGGAGTCTGACCAGATCCTTGACCCATGACCAGAACCTCTAACCCTTCAGTATGTGTCTGTATCTCGCGCTGCCAATGGTCCAGCAAGTTGTTTGGCACAATGATTATGGTTCCAGAGCAGATTCGAACACGTTTGGGTGGAGGTCTGGCGTAGGATTGGCTATGTCGACCTTGGTATCTGGTCTGATGTGCAGGGATCTCATAGGACCCTCGGTGGGCCTCGCATGCCTTCATGCACCGCTCATAGTGGTGGCCGTCTCGGTGCAACTCGCGAAAGAAGGTTCTCCAGGGTTCAGAATGCCGCTCTGCGGCAGCTGCCGCCATATCCATCAGAGAGCCGGTTTTCTCTCTGACTGGAATCAGATCTGGTTTATCTGGCGTAGACATGTACTCGATTGGGATCTTGGGAGCGTGACCGCGTGTTGCACATATGACCGCCAGACAGATCAAAGTCTTACCACAGCCCATGGTCTCTGCAAGAATACCTATTCATCAAGTTTAATATCCAACTCGCGGAGATGGTTTGAGGAATTGACTTACCACCACAAGCCTCGGAATACAGCACTTTCTCGAGCGTGATGTACGCGTCCTCCTTGTCATAATAGTACTCTCGTCCATTCAAACTTTGATATGCTTGTAACCGAGGATCCAACATTCGGGCGGGTTGTGCCTCCCGTTGCACCATTGTGGCCGCTGAGCGGCGCTGATAAGGGTACAATTTGGTCTTGAGACCCAAATCAGTATAATGATCTTCCGACAGCAATTGTTCCATGGCTCTCTGTGCCCAGTGGTCATTCATATGTTCCACTTGTGGGCAGGGGTCCTGGAGGGTATTAAAGATGTACCAAAGACTCTCGTCCTCTGCGCTGTCCGGCTTGCTTCTCTCGGGCCCGTTTTCCAAGCGATAACCATACCATACTTGGGGGGATCTGTCGATCCTGGCCATCACGGTTTTCAAGGCATTCCTTAGCTTTGTGATTGATCGTTGGGCACTGCCCCGGCTGGTCATTCTATAGTCGACGTAGATCTGCACATGGCTGCTTTCATCTGTGGCCTGTGTCCGGACCCAGTGATGATTCTCTAGGAGGGTCACCTCCACCTCTGGAAACGATTCTTCAGGATCCAAATTCTTCCATATGACTCCGACAGGAAGGTATGAATCCACATCACCGGAATCTCCGTGGGATTGAGCCACTTGCGTGTGAGAGTGGCCATTGGTTGATGGAGCTGGTACAGAAGAAGTAGGTTTGAAATGATCATCCGAGTCGCTGAAATTTTGAATAGATAACTCTGGGTTCTCCGCTTTGTTAATAGGTGAAGCATTTGGAAGCAACGGTTCTGGGTGGAGATGCGGCGAGATCGCCGATAAGACTGGGTCAGCCGCAATGGCCGCGGAAGATGAGAGAGCGCTGCCACCGTCTTGTTCGTTGGACTCGTCCGGCCGTTTCACAGGCCACACAGGTGGCAGACGAGTCTCGACACATCCAGAGGGATCCATGTTGAGGAATATCGTGGATAGAAAACCAGACAATCCAAGTCAAGTCTGAGCCAGAAGACCCAAGGCTAATGGCAGAACGTTCACCGCCCAGCCAGATTGCTCTGGGACCCACTTTCCCCCCAGGCTGACGCCTGATTGGCCCCACAGGGGAATCACTCTATATAAAAGACAAATCTACAGTATAAAGACAAACAAATAAGGCGGTCGTTTCTGCGCACAAAAACCGCTCACCGAAAATGGAGAATCGAAGGCAGAAACCCGGATCTTCTATAGAGCCGGTCTGGCGCCTGATCCGTGATTTCTCTGCTTGCTATACCTACCATCTTCTCGGAAGTTCAACCACCTACCTTTGGCAAACCTCCCCAATCTCATCCAAACCATCATCACTCTTCGAACCCATCTCACATACTTCGCTAAGCCTGAATTAACACCCAATCATCACCATGAATCCCATCATGAACCCCTACATGAATCCCTACATCAATCCGTACTCGAACCCCAACATGAATCCTTACATGGATCCCATCACCATAGGTCCGATCAGAAGTGTCCCCTGCGAGGTGTGCGACAGGATGTTTGTGACACAGGCCCATGCCGATGAGCATATGGCCGCCGTCAATCACTACCGCAACCGCTGCGATCTTTGCCAGCAGCGGTTCCCCTCCATGATGGCCCTCCTGAACGTGAGTTGACTCTAAATTCAGATATGATGCAAAAGATAGCTGACTTCCACTAACGCAGCACGCGATGAACCACTTTCACTACACCTACAACGTCTACTGCCCTTTCTGTGGTTCCCGCTTCGACAAGGCGAGTGCCCTGATGGGGCACCTCGAGGAAGGAAAGTGTGAGTGTGCACCGGGCCTGGAGCACTATAGCATCCTCTGGCTGGTTCGCAACTGCGATCCAGCTGGTGTCATCGTCAGCACCCCATTTCGATGGCTCCTAGACAAGTGGATTCCTACTCTCCCCCCAGGAATCGCCCAACCTCACATGTGCTTCACCTGTCACCTCATCTTTGACACAAAGGAAGCCCTCGAGGTGCACCTCAAGTGCCCCACTCATGACCCTGGATCGCATCGTCCCCGATTCTACCGATGCCCCAACCGAACTGGCGGCTGCCACAAGAAAAAGTTCGTTAGTCTCACCGCACTCTTCAAGCATATGGAGAGCGGAGCCTGCTGCACAACGGACTTTCATGCCGTCCAGCGCATGCAGATCCAGTTGATGCAAGCATTCTGGGGTTGGGGAATGGGGGCGCCGATGTTCCGGGATGCTGCTGGTGTGCCCATCCCATACACCCTGCGTCCTTAGTTTACCAATCGAGGCTCCGCATGTCTTTTCGGGTCGTCTACTTCGGCAAATACAAATGAGCATCATGGATAATGGGAAACATGGACATATTCGCATGGGCGGCTGCACAGCAAATCTACCAACGAGTGGGTATTCTTTCTGGGGGGCTGGACACGGGGAATCATGTTGTTTATCGCGCGAATGCTTCGAAATGGATTGGAATGAGAAGTCGAATATCGGTCTTCGAGACTAGTGGAAAAGGACTTCTGATAGATAATGGGAACTCTTCACATTAATCAACACCTATCGTCAACAAATTCAGCTTGATTTCCCTTCAAACGATCTCCAAAATGAGTAGGAGTGCCGGGAGAGATAGTCGAGAATCTTGTCAATAACTCTAATAAGTTCGAATCGACTTGTTGCAACAGAACCTTACGTTAATGAAATTTGAATCTCCTAGTAATTATTAGCAAAATTAGTTGTAGGACTTCAAAGCTCATTTCTTGCCGAGTCATCAAGGTCACATGGCGCACAGAGTCCCAAATCAGAATTACCCGATTGGGACGACCAGCACACCTCGACCTGCCATCTTCTTCTCTCCTCATTTCTTTTCTCTTCTCCAACCTCTGTTCTCCCATTTTCCTCCGTCTCTACAACTTGACATCGAAGACTCTCGCTCTCTCTCCAGTGCCGCCCACTCATTCAAACAGCAAACTTCACCGCTCCCCTCGACACGTCCTTTGTGCCCTGCCCAAAGTCCTCAAAATGTACGGGGTGGAATGTGAGACTTGTGACCGCACATTCGCGAGTAACGCTGCCGCAGAGCAGCATATGGATGCCCTGGATCACAGGGCAGAGACGTACGACTGTGAGACATGTGATCGGTTTTTCTATAGCCAAAAAGCCGCAGAGCAGCACATGGATGATCGTGGCCACTGGGCGCCAGTTTTTAAGTGCGACAATGAGAACTGTGATCGATGGTTTGATAGCCAAGAGGCCGCAAACCAGCACATGCGAGCTCTGGGGCATCAAAAGAAGCAGTTCTCCTGCCAGACCTGTCATCTCAAATTCGCGACTCCCACCCTCGCAAAGAAGCATATGAACGACCATGGCCACTGGAAACGAACCTTTCCATGCCAGGATTGTGACAAGGTTTTCGCATCGCAAGCCACGGCAGATACTCATATGCAGACCGCACATCCACCTAAAGCAAAGGCATTCTGTGAGACTTGCGGTCTTGGATTCAACACCCAGTCCGAGGTTAATCAACACATGGATACGCTTGGTCACCGGAAGCCGACGTTCAAATGCGACAGTTGCAGTTGTGTTTTTTCAACTCAGGCTCAGGTTGATAGTCACATGCTGGCCCAGGCACACAAAAAGCAAATGTTTTCGTGTGAGACCTGCAACATGACTTTCAACACACAGACGGATTCAGATAAGCATATGGACATGCTAGGCCACTGGAGGCCTAAGTATCCGTGCCTAGGATGCAACCGAATCTTTTCAACCAAAGACCTGGCTGAAAAACACATGATCATCGAAGGACATCCGAAGCCAAAGTTTTCCTGCGAAGGGTGTAGCGAAACTTTCGCCACCCAGCCTGATGCGGATCGTCATATGGACACTATGGGGCACTGGAGACCGAAGATCGCATGCCAGAGCTGTGGTGGAATCTATTCAACCCAGGATGCCGCCGAGGAACACATGAGGGAAATGGACCATTGTCCATACTACTGCGCTGGGTGTGAAAGCCACTTTCCAAGCGCAAGCAGCATGCTCATAGTAAGTATTTCAGGGATTGAATGGCAGTTATCTTATCTCACGTTCTCATCTGATCTCACAGCACCTCATGTCGAAAGCGCACCTGGGAGCTAATGTACCGTGCCCCTTGTGTAAGCTTGGGTTCGCAACTCCATACGAAGTTCTACACCATATCGAGGACGGAGTCTGCCGCAATTTTCCCAAGTTAATTCCAGATCTTGAATGAAAACAGTCGCAAAGCCTACACACACCCAGAGACCGTGGAGCATGGATGGACACGGTGGTTGAAGCATCGACTCCGGGATGACGAATTATTCTGCAGCAGCCTCAACCACAGTCATATTATTCGACCAGCATGGCACCTTCAGATCTATTATCTTCATCCCTCCTTATTTTACCCTTCCAGCATGATTACCCTTCCAGCATGATTGCCCTTCCAGCATGATTGCCCTTCCAGCATGATTGCCCTTCCAGCATGATTGCCCTTCCAGCATGATTGCCCTTCCAGCATGATTGCCCTTCCAGCATGATTGCCCTTCCAGCATGATTGCCCTTCCAGCATGATTGCCCTTCCAGCATGATTGCCCTTCCAGCATGATTGCCCTTCCAGCATTATCTATTCATCTCATTACATCATGACTGTGATCATGGCTCGAGAGAGAACCGATGAAGGGTCACTTCAAATCTTCGAAGAGGGATCTACGTCTTCAACGTGTTCAGAGCAAGAGATATTGTTAGTTCTATGACTTCAAATGATTTGATAATTCCAGAAAGATCCATATTATAAAGCCCTACAGACGTAGCGTAAGATTTTTCGAGTAGATAAAATACTGATTCAGCATCCCTGATGAAGAAGAAATGTGTGGACAGTCTGGAAGAACACGTTGAGGTCAGTGGATCATCAAGATCCCTGATGAAGAAGAAATGTGTGGACAGTCTGGAAGAACACGTTGAGGTCAGTGGATCATCAAGATCCCTGGCCGAAGGCAGACATAAACAACCGCGTAAATCCCATTTGGGACGTAAACACAACACGGCGTCCGCGTAGCAGCCAGCCATCCTGCACAATCGATTTTCTCTTCTGCCTCGATTCTTCACCATTCCTCCTCCCCTTCCCACATCCGTCTTCTCTACGCCATTCATTCCACGTCGAAGTCAAATCTTCCCCCCACCGTGTTTATCTCCAATTCTTCATTGCTTCGCCATTCGAGAACCTCCACATAAGCCTCGCTCTCAACTGCGATTAGCCCTCTTCCCAGACTTCATCACTCTCTATTCGTCAAAATGTACAGCTGCGATTACTGTGACACGACATTCCCCGACAAGGCGGGAATCGTGAGCCACCTCGACAAAGAAAATCACTGGGCCGAATGCGAGACTTGCAATAAACATTTTTGAACTATCCAAGACTCCCATAATCCCATGAATGGATTGCACCACTGGATTCCGAGAAACCCCTGTGAGACCTGCGACGAAGTCTTCTATTATCGAGCTGCTGCTATTCAGCACATGTCTGAAGTGGATCACTGGAAGAAATACTGCAAGGGCTGTAATCGTCATTTCATGAATGAGAATGACCTACAGACAGTAAGTGGTCGATCCCCGTGCTTTGGTGCTCAAGTACAAAACGTTCTATTCTAATCCCAAAACTGCAGCATCAAACCTCAGAAGACCACCGCGAAACCACTCTGCCCTGCCTCTTATGCAGTCTTGCCTTCGCCACCATGACCGAAGTGATCCAACACCTCCTCATTGGCGCCTGTCCCTGTGCTCCCGCAATCAGCCGGATGGGAGTGTTACATCTGTCACAAGGAGTTCAATTTTGCTCGATCGCTCAGCAGACATCTAGACTCGCGTACGCACCAGATGAAAGTGTACCATTGCCATAACAGGAACTGCGGCATGAAGTTTGCTGGCTTGGCCGGGCTTTATGCTCACATTGAGAGCGAGTTTTGCGGAATGAGGCGCTTTAAGATTGTTTAGCAAATTCAGCGAGTATTGGGTGACGGTGTGATGGATTGTAAGGTCGTCACGAACTACCGAGTGATCACCGTTGACACTTCTTAAATTTTTCTTCTTTGCTTGTTGCTCTTTTGAAAATGGGAGCCTCTTGTCCCTGCCTCCTGGAAGCAATGGTTGCCCTGCCCATTCATTTTTTTTGGCTATTTTCCATGGATGTCTTCGGAACACGTTCCTCCTCTAGCAGATATTCTGATTGACAGAAATGAGTAGACGTCACTTCTTCAAGAAAACGCCGCCCGCGTATATGAATTCCGAGGCTATATATTCTCAATTTGTTGACTGGAACTATTTCCTCCAGTCCCTAGGCTTCTTGCAAGATTTTAGGGTACAAGACCAGCTCCTTCTAAGTCTACAGTATCACTTCAATATTGCTGGACTCACTACTATACTATCTTTGAAAAATGCTATTTTCACCCATGGCGGTTTTATATTGTTGTCATACTGCAGATCCATCTCAGATACCTCCTCTTGGCGCTGATCCTGGATCTGCCCGATAAGATAACGATAACGATAAGATAACAATATCGTCAGCACAACCCCTCCATCAATCTCATCTTCTCCGCACTCTCACCTCAGAACCCCCGTATCAACACACAGAATGACCGCACCAGAACTACCAGAGCCCGAAATGGCTCTGATAGTCGGTATTTCAGGCCCATCGTCCAGCGGGAAGACCACTCTAGCCCGATTACTCCAGCGTATCTTCTGCGGGGTGTCCCTAGATCCAAGCTTGAGCTCTGACGCGCAAGGGAATGATAAGTTAAACACGTTTATCATTCATGAGGATGATTTTTATTATCCGGATGATCAGTATGTATCCCATTCACTCCACTTCCCACGATATGCCACGATATGATAGGCACATCTAACAAGTATCCACCTAGAATTCCATACACAACAACCCCCACCGGCAAAACAGTCCAAGACTGGGACACCTCCGCGGCCATAGATACATCCTTCCTCGCCCAAGCACTCTCCTACGTCCGCGCGAACGGCCACCTCCCACCACGCCTCCAAAGCAAAGAAGATCAAAACGAGGACGCGGGTCCATGTGTCCCGGATACACTGGTGACGGAACTACGACGGGAAGTCGAGTCGAGACTTGCCTCTGCTCAGACGGTGCAGACCTCTACGCTCGTGTTTATGGAGGGCTTTTTGCTATATGCCCCGCCGGAGGGATACGAGTATAAGAACAAGAGCAAGGATGGTGGTGCGAGTGTTTTTGTTGGAGATGAACATTATCCGACGGATCATGGCGTTTTAAGACCCGTGCATCAGCAGATTGGATTACCGCTTTTTTTGCCCGCGGCTTATGCGACTGTTAAGGCTAGGAGGGAGGGGAGGAGTGGGTATGTTACTATTGGGCCTGCGCCGGAACCACCAGTCACCACCACCACCACCACAACAGCTGTGTCCGAGATGGAAAAGAAACAAAATGAAGAAATCGACCTAGAAGGCGAAGATGACCGCCCACCCCAGAACTTCTGGACCGATCCACCCGGATACGTGGATGATATCGTTTGGCCGAGGTATGTGCGTGATCATGCGTGGTTGTTGGTTGATGGGGATGGCGACGGCGAGGGCGAAGAGGAGGGGGATATCGTTCAGCGTGTTGGTCAAGGTGTTGAGGTTAGAGGTGATGTTGGTGTTAATGTTGCCCCCGGGAAGGGGTCTGTTGGCATGGAGGTTGTTTTGAGGTGGGCTGTTGAGGAGGTAATTGCTTTCTATTTGGAGGAGAAGAAGTAATGGTGTGATCCATTGTGTTGGATGTAGTAGTGTATATAGTTTATACGGTGTATAGAGATTATATTTTACAGTACTATGTCTCGATTCTGTTGGCATGTATGTAGTGTTTTGATATAGAGCCATCCATACACAACACCGATATCAAGCCCCAAAACAACCACAGCCAAAAATCCCCAAAATCCCGAATTAGATAATCCTCCCAATCCGGAATCGAACCCCAAACCTCTAGCTACCATACAATATAGCGCCAATGACCAGACAATGCCTCATAACCACCCAATATATCAAACACCGATCCCCAAATACAACCACCCACCACAACCCTCCAATCAATCACTTCAAAAACCCCACCACCATCTTCAGCTGATTACACTGATTAAAACGATATAAAACCCAAAAAGAAATTACAAAAAATATTGTCCGCAGAGGGGATCGGACCCCCTGACAACCCACCCGCCCAACCACACCCCGACCCGCTACCACCGGGTGCTCCACAGAAGCTTCATAGCAAACATGGTTTGATAGCCAGGCACCATTTCTAGGAAACGGCGACCAAAGTAACTAGGGTCCTTGCGGAACTGCTAGGTTACCAGTCAGGGGGGTTGAGGATTTGGGACCTGATTATGATTATAACCCCGGTATGGGATATTTTTGGCTGTAGAATTTTGACTACGAGTTTCTACTCGTCTAACGCTCAATTTTATCTACTACATGGTTATGAATAGATCAAGATATGGTAGAAGAGTGGAATTTTCATATTGATTCCGATCACGAATTAAACCTTTCCATAGAGGTTATGAGAATAAAACAAATCTCTCCTTGACGAATCCACCACACATTAAACCTGGTCCACCTGCATAGAGGCTACCAAAGCAAAACGTGTCCAAGATGATGTTTGACCAATCCACGTTTGGTGTCTCCAGCGTCTCGATACAGCTCAGGATCACGAGGTCCCTTCCACCCAAGCCAATAGTCAAAATGATCAATGTATGTGACCGGAGTCCAAGGGGGACGAACAGTTTCCGGTGGCAACCGATCAATCTTTTCCGGTACAGGACTCGGTACAGGCTCAACATCCTCCATGGGAACAAAGACCTCAGCCACCTCTGGAGCCGCAGGAACAGGGGGAATCAGCTTTGGGTGACTCAACCCCAACATTTCCCACGGGCTCTTCAGCAGACAGAGCTTCGAGTTCTCACAGAAGATTTCCCGAACCTCCTGACCAAGACCGACACGCAAAACACCATCATAAAGACCAATCGAGAAGGCCACAGGCAGCAGCAGCAAAAACAGAGCCATGAACAAGAGGTGCATCTTCATGACCAAGGGCATGAAGGCCTTCTTTCCATTCGATTCTTCCGGGGTGACACCATTTGATTCTTCCAGGATGACACCGTCTGATTCTTCCGGAATTTCACCATCTGGGTTTTCTGGGGTGACAGTTTCGGACTTGACCTCGTTATCCGCCATCTCCTGCTCATGCTTTGCGGCTTCAAGAGCTTCAAGAGCTTCAAGATAACGAATCTCCAACGCCTCTTCGGCTTCATACCTATCCGGAAGAGCAGTGATGCGTGGCATCCAGTTGCCAGCTGCTGCGAGAGGCAACCACATTTCCCACTTAATGACAAACATGTCCAGGTCCGATGGAGTGCAAAGAGCCAGTAGCCGCGCCATTCCAACCTCAGACCCGGGATTCGAGGTAAGCTGGATGGTTTTGAAATTGTTATTTGGCTGTGGGTCCTCGAGGTGGCCAATGTAATCACCGGCGGGTCCATTATGAATGTAGATGAAGAACCCGCACTGCTCAGCCCAAATTGTCCGTTGAATGAGATCCAAAGAGCAGACAGCGATGTATTCGACAATGCACGACGTGGAGTCGTGTTTATCTGCCGTCACCTTGCTGCGGATAGTCTGGTTGATTATGAAATCGCGCAGGAAGCCGGAGAAGCGGAAATCGAACGGACGGAGAGGAATGACCAGTTTGGAGTTGCAGGGCCGGAACTGTGCGACAAGACGGTTCTTGAGCATATGGTGTGAAATGAAGTGCATGGTACGAAACTCCAATCCCAGGGTGTCGGGCATGGGGAGGGAGAAGAGGCCATGGTCGGACTTGTTCAGATGAGGTAATCCAGGTACGACCAGTTCGTACCAGCCGCGCGGTCCACGGGGTTCAAGGCGGATCTCAAAGTCCACGACAACCTTGTACCAGGCTGGCTTGATGTCGGATGGGCATTGGACTTGGAACAACTGATTGGCATGGACGAGGCGAGGTCTGACGATGGTGTGCGGGGGAGTTGGGGGATACACAAAGAAAGTTTGGTGGGTCGGAATTCCCCCAAAGGATGCATCAACTGACTCCGACATCAGGTTCATGTCGCACGGGCTACCGGCGGATGCCACAGTGGAAAGTTTCTCCACGGGTGGTCCAGTTTCCAAGGACTTGTTAGCGTAGCCGTTGCTGACATTCGGACTGGTTCTGATCGAAGGACTGGCCAGAGGGGTCATGGAAACTGCCTCTGCAACACCGCCGTGTTCGACTTGAACATGATCGACTGGACTGTTTTTCTCCACCGGCGATACGCTGTTCTCGAACCGGCGAAGCTCCACATCCAAAACAGGCACCGAGTCTGTCGGCAGGGGAATCTTGGTAGGGTCAGGGCGAGCTTGGCTCATCACACTGACAGGTCGAGGAATCAAGCTTCGTTCGCGTTTATGCTTGGAGGTGGAGGAAGTCGGAGGAATCGAAGTTGAGGACACTGCAGACTCTTTGCGCTGCTTCAACTGAGCTCGAGCTTGCTCATCGAGCTTCTCACCCCCGTATGGTCTCTCATCGTCAGTGACCGAATCGGGCAGGGAGGCAACGGTTGCGGTTCTCTTGCGTGAGTTGGAGGGGGATTGTCCAGCATCACTGTCATAGTCGGAAGCGAACAGCTCGAAGGTCTTCGAGCCGGGCGGAGATCCATCGGGGGTGTATGCTTTTCGGAGCACACTTCCCGAGTCCGAGGGGGTGAGGGGACCGGTTTGTCCGGTTGAGTGCCCAGGATGAAGATATGCGTGAGAGGTATCTTGACCGGACGTGAGGGGTCCTGTCTGCTTCTCAGGCGTCACAGGTCCCTGGGCCTGCTGTTCCGCAGCCAGACCCGAGCCGACTTCCCACACCGGAGGAACGAGATCGCTCATCCCGTCCCAGTCCTGACGCAGGACGTAGAGCCACTCCAAGTCATCAACATTGACATAAGGAGCGATGCCAGAATAGTCGATGCAGGTGACACCTTGCGAGGTGTCCAGCACCGGGATCTCAGCGTTCGGGGTGCACCAGACCTATCCCAGTCAAATGATTAGTATAAAATCCTCGATGCAAGACGCGTTTTTTCTTGTTTATCAACGTACCTCGACGTTGAAGGCGACGACGATGGTGTCGACTGGCTCGCCAGACCAGTCGCACCAGACAGCAAGGTTCCTGAGGGGGTGGTCAGGAGATTCCATTTCTGCGGAGAATGGAGAACCGAAGAGATTGGAAGAGATGGGTGAAGAGATGATGAAGGTTGGAGGAGAAGATGGGAGAGGGGATTTTATATTGGGAGGAAGAGCGAGGATGGGAAGAAGGCAGAAGCAGAAGGGCTTGCCTGGATGGAGGTGAATCAATAGACAGCCAACGCTGAGGCGAGAGCGACAATACAGAGATAGGAAAGTGAGTGGTTGACTTGGAAGGAGTGAAGGCAGATGAGCAAACTAGGAAGGCACGATGAGCAGGCACGATGAGCAGGTACGATAACCAAACTAGGGCGAGGAATACTTGAAGAAGGACAAGCTATTCAATTCAATTGCGGCCATCACCAATTACAAACATAGCGATGACCTGCTAAAGAGAGACGCCAGTATATACACAGAAGGGGAGAAAAAACCACGAACCATAAGAATGAGAACCTCACTTTTTTAGAACAGGCAGAAAGGAATAAAGCCTCCACCCCCCCTTTCCAATTCTACCCAAATCCCTCAGCGCCAGTACCACGAACAAGTAACAGTAACAGTGACAGTGACAACCAAAAAAAGAAAAAAAAAAACGACAGACAGCACCGAACAAGAAGAAAACCCGAAGCCACCCAATATGAGGAACGTCAAGAGCGTAATATCTAGCAAAAGGCCAAAAGTCCCCGTCTATCCAGACAGACAGGAAAGCAAGAAAAAAGAAGGAAAAGACAAGTAAAAAGGACATAGTGGGTAAAACAGCCAGGAGGGATCCGTCAAGGTCGACAACCCGGCCAGAGCGTAAACGAGCGAAGAGAATGGCAAATTTTTGGAGTCCGGTCCAGACCTTCCAAGTACCCAGAGCCCTGAGGTATAACACTCCAAGTTCTGGTCTCGGGTTTATATGGTTGATGAGTTTTATAATCCACGCGTCGATCGTATCAAAATCACTGAGGAGTGTCGCTCCCAGAGCCATAGCGATTACCTTCGTGGGCCATCTGGGAAGGCAGGATTGAGGTGGCCGACGGAGGTGGCTGGTCGAAATAACCGCGTGCAGCAGCTCCATTGGTGGCCTGGTTATAGCTGCGCTGCAAAGGAGGAAGAATGGTCGAGTTTTCGGGCGTCTGGTATCCGGATCGAGGGTATCCCTGAGCCATCATCGCTCCAGTCGAGTCTGGGGTCTGCTGTCGCATCCAAAGAGAAACAAAATCCTTAGCCAGGGACCTCTTTACAACTAAAACTCACTTTTGGGATGCCGTACAGGTGTGCCAGGCTGGTTCATCGCCATCAACTGTCCCACCGCAGCTTGCTGCTGGCTGGGTCGAGTCTGCCCGGAGGGATCAGTCATTTGAGACATGGGCGCTGCTGATGGATGAAGGCCATAAGACATCTAGGAAGTCAAAGAAAAGAGTTGTTAGTTAGACGGGTGTCCTTCACATGAAAACCAAGACAGATGATTTCTTGAAGAAAACGTTGGACGAACCCCATAGTCCGGCACCACCTGACTTGTTTGGTACGGTTGCATGCCCGGAGTTTGGTACGCAGGTTGTTGGCTATACATCGTCGTCGGCTGACTATAGGGATCCATTGGGCGCGCAGCCATCCGGCTTTCTTGGTCATAGATGCTTTGTCGGCCATAATCCATGGAGGTACGATGACGTTTGACAGGAGGAGCTCCGTAGTACTGATTGTAGTCTCGACTCGTCGTCGCCGTTGTCGGATAACCCGTGAATCCCGTTGCAGCGGGCGGGATCTGAACTGGCTGGCGATCTGGTGATCGAGGCGGGATCGCCTGAGGGAACTCGTCTGGACGAGGTGCAGAGCGTTTCCTGTGCATGCTTGTTAGCAAACGAACTCTTTCTCTCTGCCTCTCGCTTCTCCCACGACAGCGGCCGTTTGCCGGGGCAGTCGAGGAACGCCCACAACTTACATCATAGTCCGAGGCTCCTTGCGTATGCGCAACTTCACACCTTGGTCTGCAAAAGACCGAGACAGGAACGTGGATTCCATCATACCCGGGAAGTTCTTCGGAGGCGACACCTTAAATCGGTCCGAGATCTCAGTTTTCAAATAGGTTACGACATCCCTGGTTGTCCCGTCAGCTTTGGCTGCACTTGAGCACCGGGCTCCTCCGACCGAAGGGGGTGGGGAAGTGGCACGCGACTCACTTGCGCATCTCAAAGAGAGTAAACTTGAGTCGAAACTCGCCCTCAATCTTTACCGACAGATCACCAAACACGAAGAACCCTCCATCTAAGATCATTGTCAGCGATTGATCCTCGCTTCTCACGTTCAACCTCCCAAGTGGAGTGCAGCTCTCGGCTGGGTACGAAAGCACTTACCACTATTGTCAACGTCCTTCAACCGGTGAAGGGACGAGACTAGGGTTCCTGCTAGCGCCGTCGATGGCGCAACGGGCACTGGACGATCTTCTGTGGCATCGTACAAGCTGCAGCACATGAAATAGTAGGGGCTTTGCAGGTAGTGTCTGTTTGCGGGGTTCGTCAGTCTCCGCACCGCAAGGTCAACCATCTGGATTGCACTGCGAATCACTTACTGCGCCAGGTAAGAACCCTCCTCGCGCACCCGGAGCTGGACGATCGGGGGCGGATCGATGGGTTTGCGCTCTGCCATCCCAGTCAGTGACTGCGGGTCACCTTGCCAGATCTTCCCCCGCGGCTCCAGACCGCACCCCTCCCCCACGAGAAGAGACGACCAGAGCCACGAGGTTCACTGTCAAGAGGATCGAAACGGGAGAGAATCAATAGTACATACCTTTCTCCTTGCCCCCGGCCACGCGCGCCCGGTCGGGCTGCTGGCGAATGGTCAGGTCAAAGTCAGAACTGGTGTTGGACAACATGGTCAGTGGGAATCCCTGGACTACCGAGTAAGAGTTGCGACCCAGTCAGGCACAGATACCAGTAGGAAGGCGAAATAGACGAAGGTAAGAGAGAATAAACGAAAGACGAAAGATTACAGGCATAGGTGTACAAGAAAAAAAAGTAGATGAAGAGTAGAGCATGGGGGTTTCTTTTTGCTACGTACCTTTGGGCTTCGCGCGAGAGAGAGGCGTCGGCGTACGTCGATGCACTCATCAAGACGGAGAGGTGGAACCAAGACCCAAAGTGTGGGTTATTTGATACGGAAGAATTAAGAATCAAGGGTTCAGGCAAAGAGTCGCCCGCGTATGAAGAGCCGAGGAAACGAGCTCGAGGTTAGTGGCGGGACGGTTGGTTCGGGAGGAGCAGCAACGGCAGTCTTGTCCACGGGTGCACAGGTTGTGGGAAAGGGAAGGGAAAAAAGGGTAACGGAGGAACAAGGAATAGAGTGGAAAGGAGAGAAGAGAAGAGAAAAGATTGGGTCGGGGGTGGGAAGGGAGAGAGAGTCAAGCACGAGTCACGATGTCGTTGATTGTGCGGTGCCGGTGGTAGATGGTTGATGGAGGGGAGAGAAGATTAGCTGTAGTGGGGGGGAAAAGGAAGGAAGGAAGAATGGAAGGCGAATCCAGACTTTGGGATGGAGCGTTCCGGGTGCAGTACCAGCTTGGATCAGTCCCCGACAGGCGAGTTCCCATGGATTCGTACCGAGAGACTGACAGATAAGAGGAATGACGAAAGATGATGGAAATAAGAAGTAGGAAGAGCAGAACAAAAAAGAGTTGAAAGATGATGATGGAATTGGGGATTTGATGGGTTGGAACAAAGTGGTGGACGGTGCGATGGAAAATGTGGCGCCGCAAACGGATGCTGCGAACGGAAAGAAGCAGACAGCAGACAAGCAGCAGAAAAGGATTCGAGCTTGTCGAGGTAGAAAACAGGTCAAAACAGTAAGAGTAGCAACCAGTCTCAGTGATAGTAGGGTGGTAAAGAGGTAGTGGTGTCCAGTCTGTGAGTCCAGTCGGAGACCAAAGTAAATCCTCCTATAGATGATGGCCAACTGCTAGATACCAGATCCAAAAATGTACCAGATGGCCGATAAAACTCGATAGCACCAGTCCGGACTCTTACTAGTCTTTTCCGACCGTAAGAGGTTTAATGATTTTAATGCTGCAGATGCAAGATGCAGGTCCCGGGGTGCCCCCCTCCAAGTGCCAACGTCGATTAAAACGCCAAATTCAATTGGGCGTCGAATTTCCCCCCGCGAGCAAATCAGCGTCCAGAAACGACCTGTGGCCTGGGCTCGACACTAACGGAAAAATGGACCTGAAAATTTTATGCACCGCGGAGCCAATGATGGGGGAGGAGGAAGAGGGGAAAGAAACTCGGAGAAGAGTCCTCCAAAATGGGCCTTTCTTCAGTTGCAGTGCCTGAGGAGGAACGAACGAGTTCCGGCTCGGGGAGAACAAGAATGCACGTAGACCAAAGTAGGTAGGTAGTAAGGGCTTTTTGTCGAGGGCGGTCGTATTGTATAATCCCAGCGACAAGGAAACAAAAGAGGCAAAAGAGCTTCACAAGCACCAAGACACGAAAAATCAGATTTTCAACTGCTTTCGCCGCAAGGTGTTCAGTATAGCTGAAGAGTGGAGCCCGAACAGACTTCTCGACCGTTGGAAAACCAGAGGGTCACCCGCCGTCCAAGACCGTAGACGGTTAAGACGGAAATAAAAGTGGAGGAGAGACAGCGAAAAAAAAAAGAATTGGGAAAAAATGGGAGGAGGATTCAGCTGCGGTTGACCGGGCCCGACTGGGTCAACTGGAGTCCAACCACGGTTGGTGGGCACGGTGGCACTGGCGCTGGCGACGATCGGGATGATGCGCACATTCGATCGGCCGAAGGGCCTAGCGCGTTTGGGAGCCTGGGATGCCTGAATGCCTTCCGTAAAGGGGATGGAGCGATGGGCTGAGCAAGAATGAAAGAAGAGAGAAAATAGAGAATTTGAAGAGGGTAAGAGGGAGCCCCTCCAGTTTCCGAAAGTTCCCAAATAATGCCCCAATCAGAAGCCACGGCCAGTGAATTTTGAGCTCTGGTGATCGACCCTGGTTCGTTGACTGAGCCCTGGCTGCGACAGGACCAACTGGAAGCGCGAAAACGGCCCTCCCCGGCTATGCACGTAATGGGTTGCAAGGCCCTAACGGAAGGAGCAAATGAGCTCTGATCGAACCGCCAAAAAGTGGACTCGGGTCCTGCTCCGGCGTCTAAGCATTCCAGTCAGAGTGGATTCCCGGATATGCAAGATCCAAGCCGCATGGCCTTTTTTCTGCTGGACCAGGATCTGGGGCAGCCGAAACTAGAAGAACTAGCGGGCTCCGGACGGGCTTGCTTGCTGGTTGAACTTGGTGCTTTCTGGGCCAACTTTTAGCCTTTTGGAGCTGAGGCGCGCGAGGTCCAGTCACAGTCAGTTGTGTGGACTGTGGTGGCTCCCGCAGCTGATCGTAGGGGCGGAGGCTCTGGGCGGAGACAAAGACGGTGCGCTGCACCCCACACACCCAAGTCAGCCTCAGTCTGACTAGGAGCGTACTGGTGGTCGTGGGATCCCTAAAAGTTCGAGTCAGCCTGATTAGCAAGGTTTAGTTTCAAATTCGAGCCCAGCCAAGAAAAGCTAAAATCGCCAAAAACCGACAGGGGGGGAAAGAATGAAGCCTGCTGATAGCTCCAGAGTCCAAGAACTTTCTTATGTCATCTGCCCGTCGACCGAAAGGGGGGGGGGTGCAACAAAGGCTCAGTCTTGGTTCGCGACTGGACGGACAACCTGACCACTTGACTTCCCCCTCGCAAACTCAGACCTTGACGAATTTATCACAAGGGCTCTTACCAGGTTTGTGGAATTTGGATCTTGTTTGTTCGACCGAGTCTGGAGGTCACGATGCGATCTCGTTCTTTGTACTCTCTTGAGCTTTCCCACGCGTTCGTGACACGAGTGTCCGTAAGCTCCCGTCTTGCTTCTCTCTTGTCGTCTACAGCAACAATGCACCCCTGATTTGCAACGGGGGTTCCCCGGTAATGGCGGTTCTGTCGATTCGAATGCCGTATCCCTCACGATGCGGCCGCCGTCCCGTTGTCAAAGACCCGCGCAGTAGTGACAATAACCTCTGGTCGATATCGTCACCTCGCGGACAATAAAACCAGGCACAATGAGAATTCGAAGGTGCGGACCGAACACAAGCACATTAAGTCGACAAGAAACGCTCAAGCGAAACATGCCGGGTCATGATGCGACGAGGTGAGGAAAGAAACCGAACACAAGAAGCAAAGGCGCGACTTCAACACGGGGATTGGGAAACGAAAAAAGCCAAGTCGAGATCCTCACTGGGTAAAAAGACAACAAGGCAATTGGAAATAATTTGCACAAAAGGGCACGAACCCTCCGCATCGCTGTACGATTCGATGGATCACATTGTCCGTGTGTTCTGCAGCTTTAAGAGTGAGAGCGAGAGCTAGAGAAAAAAAAGACGGAGATCTTGTCCCCGACTGTATGGGGGCCGCACCGACTCGGCGGGGGGTGATGCAGCCTGCACCGGTTGGGCACCTCTAGAAGCAGGATACTCGAAGATCCCCTTTCGATCTGGTCGGGTGGGGAGAGAGAAAAATAATAGGCCTGGCTCAGGCTGCCGACATCATCCCGCGGGCGCAGGGGTGTAGGTGGGTGGTCCGGGGCCTTGCGCGATCGGGCATCCTGCATGAGGCCGGAGACGAATCACTGATGGGTGGCCTGTGGACTGCCTGGATTGCAGATCGCGTTCTTCGGCCTTGCAATGGGGTTTACGCCACAGTTGCCCTATGCTAGTCTCCGCTCCAGCTGAGGGGAGAGGAGGGGGATTGGCGAGAAAAAGCTGTATGGTACTTTGGATCTGGTTACCATCCCGCTATGCCCCCTGGGGTACATTTCCCATGTACTCGTAAATGAGGATTACTTGTGGCGAGAGGAGTCTCCCTTCTTCACTTTTCGGAACTGTGCAGAACTTGAGGAACAGCGACCCCGTCTTGGGAAAAATCAGCCATGGAGAGGAGAGGGTAAAAAGGCATGGCGCGCACTGGCGTGGTTGCCGCTGCATCTGGATATGACAAGCGGGCCCACTCCCGAGGAGGATGCATCGCAGAAGACCCGATAGTGCGGTGATCATGCAAGGGTGGCAGACACAGACCAAGTCGAGTCTGTCGGATAATGGCATTCAGCGAAGAACCACGACAAGATCGGATCTGCTTGATAACATAACCAGCATCCAACGATCCCAGTACATCGTGCTCGCGGGGCTTTCATGACCGGTGCTGTATTGTCAGTGGGCGTTGGTGGCCCCGCTAGGAGGGTCCGTCGGAGAGGACTGGAACTCTGGGTAAACAGGAAGGGAAAACGGCCCTGGCCCTGTCTGAGGATCACTCTGAAGAAAGAAGAAAAAAAATCTTATCCCCCAATGGTTCAGTAAATGGTCTGGATCAGATCCAGCCTCAGCCTAAACTGCGGACTGATTTCCCACTCCTGCATCGTTCCGTTGGTTCCTGGCCAGCCCGCATGGCTGCTGCAGCGAATGGCGCAAACGCCCACCATCTCCAATTCCTGGAAAGGTGCGATGATGCAACGGGTGCCTCGAGATCAGACATTATGCGAGCTTCCAGCATGTCCACGGAGACATGAGAGAGGGGAAGAGATGAAAAAGAAGGCAGATTTTTGAAGAGCGGAGCGGGCCCCCAATTGACAGGATCAAGCGCATGAGCGTTGCCAACGCATCGCGCAGAGGGGGTGGAGGGGGAAGACGAAACACGGGTTTTCGAAGAGGGTAAGAAAAGGAAAAGAAAAGCAAGCGAGAAACACGAAACGCGCCTTGAAAAATCCAGACTACTTAGAGTGAACAGCACAACAAGCCTCTCTCTCCACGGAAGGCTTTCGAAAATTGGCAAAAAAAAAGAGAGAGAGACCCTCCGACAAACCCACGAACCCGCGTGGTGGTGAAAATAGTGTGGACGTGGGGACGAGTTCTCCGACGCACGATGAAGTGGCACCGCGCCGGAAATTTTAGCAGGATTATCTATGGTAGTTGCAGGACCAGAACTCCCTTGTCCAGCATTTTCGTAGTGGGATAGCCCGTTGATGTCCCCTAGGAACTAATCAGACTAATTAGTTGTAGAACTTCTACGTAGTGAGGATCGAATAATTATCAGTGTGGAAGGATTCAGGAACAATGGCATTCATGATCCGAAGTGCTGGTAAACACCAAAAATAAAACACTCTATTCTAGTAGATCATATCCATCATATAATTCCATTAACAGTATAATAATCCCTCTGAATAAACTACAATACCCAATTTCCCCCATTTCCTAAATTGATACCAACTAATTCCATTCTGACAGCGGCCCCGAGGCCCCGACCCAAGAACCACCATCTTCTGGAACGCTATGCGGTTATGCTTAAAGTGAGGCCCGCGGGTTGGCCCCCAGCCGGCGTGGTGCCCGTTCCATGGATGGGCTCTTGGATTCTGAAACTGATCTCCCCCATGCCCATGGGCCGCATCCCCTTCTGACAGGCTGACAGGTGGCCTTAACTGTTTCCAGGTTAACTCGTTAAATCGTGTCCCTTGTTTGGGATTTAGCGGGCTTGGGGAAACGTTGGAACGGACGCTCTGACCCGCTGATCTTTGCCGATCGGGGGTCGGGATGCTTGGTGATGGAATACTACTACTAATCAACCAGTGAGATCGCGATGGTAGAAATTGAAATGCGTGTTTAATATTCGCATTGTTCAGAGACATTCCTCTTTGGATCTTATCACGACATCCTCGATGGGGTATGCTTCATGCCATGGAGCCCCCTTTTTTAATTCTCCGAGGTTTCCGGGTTTCCGGGTTGTCGGGTCGCATATCTTCGCTCCACTTGCCTGTGGCCTCACTAAGCATCACTGGATATCAGCTTGATGAGTTGATGATTCACCCATCTATTCTACTGATAGAACACCTCACATCGGACCCGTACCCCGAGATCTACAGTGAGCCGCATTAACCCTAGGATAACCTCAAAAGAATCAACATTACCTAATGACCTCGCAAAGTTACCTCCCTACCCATGTACTTCTAAGTTCTAGGTCTCTTCCCCCTCCCCTCCTTCCTCCAACCATCAACCCCGCGGTCGCCGAAATTGAGTTTCTGCTCCATCAGGCATTGCACCGCTTAACCTGCACCCAGGCGCATTGGGCGTCAAGCCAATTCGATTTGTACGGAGTACTTCCGACCTGTCCAGTGTGGCTGGTGCTTGGATCGATGGTTCGCTGCACGTTGTCGATCGGCTTGTCAATATCACATTCGGTACTTTGCCGTGTGTAACAGGGGCTTTCGTTTTCGTTGGAGATTGACACGTTGAGTGACGATGGGCACGAACTACTGTAGCTACCTGATCTACGATAGGGGGGTGAGATAAGCATATTGTACTAGATGGAAACCTAAGTGTGGATGCATTGTAGATCCTAAGTTTGATTGTCACATACGGTAGATCGATGGACTACACTGGATATCCGGGCACATGCGCACCGCACTGTTTACCTACTCGGGAAAACATAAGTAGCCACGCCCATGATCGGAAAGAGTCGATTATGGAATCGAATGGGGATGGATTAGAAGAAGAAAACAATAAGGTTTCCCAGGCACGACCCAAAATAACGCCTGGCTTCCAGACCCGCGCTCCTGGCTGGACAGAAGAAGAAAAGTGAGAAAGAGGATCCCCGAGCAACAATGTAAAATAAAGCAGTGAAAACTCAATCGACACGTCGTGCGACAAGTCCATTGATTCCTGGGAGAGGTGGGTTGTGTCCCCCGTCGCCCAGGTGGAAAACGAAAAAGACAGGTCCCTAAAAAAAGTGTAGAGATCATGAAGATAGAAATTCAAGAATCAAACAGCAAAAACGCCTTATCCATATGCGTTGCGACGTGACGGGTATACTGCCCGTAATTCATGTCCCATGGATGTACATTTCCCCCAGAATGAGGCTCATGTCTCCATAACCACGTCGCCATCCATCTCATACTCGCCGTCGATGTCGTCTTCTCCCTCGGCATCGATGTCAGAGTCAATACCGTTGGTGTCGGTGGTGGCAATCTTGCTGTTCCGCCGCCTACCCGATTCGGGTTCGGCGGAGACCACCACTTGGATTTTTTCGACTAACGCCTTGCGGCTGACAGACTGGGGCGTTTTGGTAGCTGGATCCGACTGCTTCCCTTTGGCCTTTTGTGATGTAGCTCTTGGGGACTTGGACGCCGAGGTCTGTTTCTTTTCGGGTGTCCGAGGAGGTTCCGACTCAGACTCAGCGTCGGCATCGGCGTCCGACTCAACAGCAGCCTCCGGCTCCTCGTGATTGACGCCATTGGTTTCCACGGTGTCTTCTGGCTCGTCATCTCCGTTGGCTTCAGCTTGCTCAACCTCTTCAGTCTCCATGGCTTCCCCGCCTGTTGCAGGGGTTTCTGCTTCGTCCACCACTAGGCCAAGATCTTCGGGGCTGGGGTCAAGCACCGCCTCCTCGTCATCAAGCACGCTTTCATCAACGCCATTAGTCTGAGCGGGAGTAGCATATGTTGCCGGAGAATCCATCGTCAGGGCGCTACGGCCACGACGCATACTAGGAGTGCTAGCATTAGGAGTGAGCAGGGGAAGCCCCGAGGCTCGCCGCGGTGTGTTGCGGCCGCTCGTCCGAGTGGTAGTGGGTGTCCGGGAGTGGTTCTTAAACGTCCCGTACGGACGCCCAGGTTTGCGTTTGGGAGCAGCCGGAACATGTACTGGAGGCCAAAGCTCAAAGCGAGAGGGAGGAATGCCGGCCGCTGGGTTGGGAACCGGCTCGGGCTCTGCGGGCTCGGGCGCGTGAATGCCGTTGGTTTGTGGTAGACCGGCGGTTGAGGGCGGTCCAGCAGTCTCCCCAAGCGCATCCGTGTCTGTTCCATTGGCCATTGTGTCATCGTCTGCATCTTCTCTCGAGTCCAGCTCCTCCTCATCTTCCTCGTCCGGGTCGTCGCGAGGCGCGACCGCATGTAGAGGTGCTCGATCGAAATGCGACTGATTGGTACGGCCCATAATGTATGGTGTCCACGTAAGCGCATCTGGATTGAGTTGGACGTAGCCCTTGCTCTCCCATTTGGCGATCACCTCCTCAAAGTAGTCCTTGTCGAGGCGAAGTGCGTAGGTCTTAGTGATAGGGTCTCGCACCAAGGCGCGAATGCCTTCCAGGGCGGACACAAGGTCGTCTGCTGTCATGCCTGTCCGATCGGACAGATCTGCGATACTGACGGGGGTCTTGAGGTCTCGAAGTTGGTATGACAGAATCAATCGCCAGTAATTGCGATACGACACCAGACCCATGTCAGAGAGAGGCTTTTCGGGCGAGCCACTTTTGCCCTCGATGCGGGTGAGGAGGTAGGAGAAATCGATAAGGAGGTTTCCGTAGCCTTTGCGTTGGTGAATTGGTAGGGTGAGAATGCAGGAAACGTTGTTGGCGGAGCTCGGCCGCTTCTCTTTGCTGAAGTAGCCGACAAAATGGCATCCCAGGTCATCGTACTCGGCCATAACGTAGAACAAGAATGGTTCCACGTCGTAGTACAAAGTTTTCGAGCCCAGAAAGAGCTTGGCGAGGAGACACAGATTTTGGCAGTAGACCGGGTTCTTCCGACCGTCCACCTCGAAGATTGAGACCGACCCATCTCGGTAAATCTCATCACCAGGAGGATGTTTTGCGGGACATTTGAGCTTATGCCGCCAAGCGACATAGTCCGAGTTCATGTACTTCAAACAGAACTCACAGATGTAAAGCACACGATTGCGACTGTACTCCTCCGGATAAGGCGCAGCGTACCAAGTCTCAATCTCGTAGCCACCAAAGTTGATGTACTTGATCTTCGAAGGAGGGCCAGATACCTTTTGTGAGGCTGTGGGTGTTGCTTCACCGTTGACTTCCGCTTCTCGGACTTTGCGCTGCCACTCGTCCTCGGCCCGTTGGCGAGCTTGTTCAAACTTGTCTCGATCTGCTTGCAAGGGCAAGGTCTTGGAAGTGTCGGCCTCTGCCTCGGACAGGATGCCACCATATGGCTTAGATTTTGAGTCGTCGGTTTCCCGATCTTGGAAAGGATGAAAATGATTGACGTAGGGTGCAGGAGGAATAGGGGCAAAATGAGCTTGGGCTTCTTGAGGTGCCGACGGAGGCTTGGGGCCTTTCTTTTTCTTGCGCAGTGGTCGACTCTGAGTGTTGAGGATTTTAGTCATTTTCGCTTCTTCCAATCGGAAGCCAAGGACTAGTTTCCCCAGTTGCTTTGTAACGATACGGCAGTGGTCGCGTTCGATCGCTCGCGTCCGGCGAGGGCGCATGGGTCGTGCGGGAGATGCTGCCTCGTCAGCGCGTTGATCGGCAGCGCCGTCAAAGGAGGCGTCCTGAGAGTCAGAATGCTCAGTTTGCCGCCGTCGCTTGCGTAGCACGGGCACATGCTCTTCCACGTCGGCCGAGGAGGCTTTCCTTTTCCGCAAGGACCGTGAGCTGTTCAACAGCTCATCACTGATGTTAGTATCAAAGATGGAGTGGAATCCGTCCTCTTCGTTTCCTGCATGTGCAGGTAAGAGCTCCTTGGTTAGATGAGCAGCCCCAGTTTTCGGCTGTGATGGCGATTCCACGGGATCAGGTTGAAGATTGTTTTGAACACAAGCAGGACATCTCCAAGGCTCTATAAATCAGACGTTAGCTAATGAGCTCACTGTGAAAGTTGAAAATTTAGCACAAATTTATCACGCTCGTACCTTCAGAATCATCAAAGGCGTCTTGCTCACGGGCGCATTGCCGATGGGCTGTCGGGATGCCGAGTCAGCGACTATTCGAAAAGGGGAAGGGGAGGAGGCTTAAGCTTTTAGCTCCGGCCCCGCAAAAGCATAACATACAATGATCGCCACAAACTGCGCAAGTCAACCACTCCTCAAAGTCCTCACTTGGATCATGTTCCTCGTCTTGGGTGCAAAATCTGTTGTTCCTGATCAGCTCTGAATTTTCCTTGAAGAGAAAATCGACCCGGCTGAATCAACCGAATCGCATTCACCACATACATGCACAACACCCCGCTGCGAGTATCGATATCCGCATCTTCTTCACGACCATTACTCTCAGCCTCCCAGTCCTCCTCGGCTTCTGATTCTGATTCACTCGATTCGGAGACTGCTCGGTCGTTCTCTTCTTCAAATGCGGGGTCGACATCGCCATCGGCCGTCCCAGACTCGGCATCGTCGTTCTCAGAGGCAGCATCATCTTCGTTGTCGTCTTCGTCATCCGGGATCTTCACAGCTCCGACAGGTTCGGTCTCATCGTTGTCGCCACCATTCTGTCCGCCGTTGGTGGCAGTGCTCAGGCCTCCACCATTCACTCCAGGGTGACCATTCTCTTCAGCAACCTCGCCCGAGTATGCCTGGTGAACCGCGTTCTGGAGTTGCTGATCCATCTCGTATAGGTCCGTTTCCTCCTCCCCCTCCGCATCCAAGTCACTGTCTGCCTGGTCGGCCGGAGGGTCCAGCTTGTCCGGATCATCGTTCACTGGCGGCACCGTCGCCGCCATGGTGAGTGTCGCGACGGTCGCCAGATCTTCGTTAGGCAGGCTGCCGAGATGGGATGCGCTTGGGTGTTGAAACTTCTTTGATCAATGCAAGGCCGGGCCAAATCAAGCTACAGAGCCACCCCGCTCGCGTCGGTGGTGGTCCGGCGGTTCATCTGGAGCCTATGCGAGCCCGGAAAAGACAAATATGATTGCGACGAGCGCCCGCAACATGAAAATCAGGGTTTGATGTGCAGGCAGGATTCGCAGGCGCAAAGCGGCTGTTGGACAGGTAGTGGTCAGTTGGCTGAGATAGGTCGCAAGCACGTGTCGCTGAAGGAGAGGGAGTCACACCTGAGGTAGGTTCAATCGTATCCGAGGAGTAAACAGGTAAAAGACGCGTCGATGAGCAATCCAAGCGCTAAGAACGGACTCTCTGACGATCGAGCTTGCGATCCGGTCCCCCCTTGGCCATGGGAGTGTCGTTGCAGGCGGCTGAGTCAGGCACACTAAACCGCTTTGGGCCGCGCAGACCTCGCCTTGGAAACGCTCGCCCAGTGACTGGCTCCCCTCCACCTTCACTTCTCCGCGATTTGATCTCTGCTGCGAGGCGACGAGCTAGGTCCCTTGCAATTGTCGAATTTTACCTTCGGTTTTTGATCTTGAACCTTTGCGCCAACCGTCAAAATGGGTGTTCCCTTCGAGGCCCTCCTTCCTTATGCGATCATCACGGGCGTGCGTCTCATCCGCCGGTCCCCCTTCGAGCTCTAACTAACCGGCTACCACAGATGTTTGGCGTCACTGGCGCTGGCCTGTACGTTGTGAAGCGCTTTGCTAACGAGGGCAAGAAGCCCCGTTGGAACCGGGACCTTTGGGATAGGGTAAGTGACTCCTTTCAATCCATCGGCTGCGGTCGGGAACTCGTTGCGGCAGAATGTGTCGGCTAACTCTCACACAGCAAAGTAAGTTGCGATCATTTGATTCGAGGAAACCATGTTCTACGGAGTCAATTGGGTGGAATCCTGACGATACATTCTCAATCTACAGTGATGGAGCGCGACCTGCGGATCACCGGTACCATGCGCGGACAGTCCAGCAACCACCTGGCACCCCCAGGATTCGATGTCAGCAAGCCGTGGAAGGTATGGACAAAAAGAACCCGTCAATTCATTGAAATGGAACGAATACGTGCTAACCAAAGTTCATCCAGATCGAGAAGCGGATTTTCTAGACCAAAAATTGCAACGTCTCTTTCTCTATTATGCCTGCGCCTCCATTTGTTCCTCGATCACCATACATACGTTCTGCCGCAATATCTCTCTAGAAACATCGATGTACCATACCATTGAACCGCATTCTTCTTCCCTCCTGGTAGTCTCCGATGCAGGCATCTATTTGATTTGGGAGGGCAAGCCTCGAATGCCCTCGATCTCGCCAGTTCGGAGGTGCATGTCAAAGTATTTTGCAAGAGCCTTGATCCGGTCTTCTTCCGTTCGAAGGACTTGCAAAACCTCCGTCTGCCCACCGATTCGTTGCTTGACCTCTCTGCCTGACATGATGCACTGCCCAATAATTTCCTTGCCCGTAGGATCCAAGATCATTCGCATGCACACAAAGGTTTGGACAAACCAGCTGGCTGGCATTTTGCTGACTGAGAAGTTCAACACGCTAAAGTCCACAGGCAAGAATTCTACCTCGGAGAAGCAGATGTTGGGTATCCAAGGGCTCTCCGGGTTATTTCTTGTCTGGTAGATCCAGACTTTCTGGGATTTATCGGTGAACTCGACGAGACTGTCCTTGATTAGGCGCATCTCGGAGGGTGCAATGCATGTAGCTGTAGCGCCTTCTTGGAGAGGCAATGGTGCGGTGGCACAGTTGTTGCCAAATCCAACGTCCACCTGACTGTTGTCAGTAAGCGTAGATAAATAAAGGTGGTCGTACTGACCATATATCTTGCTTCGTCAATGATGACTATCAGCACCATATGTCCGCTTGAAAAACGCGCGAATGTTAGGTTAGCTAGTTAATTTGTAATTTTTCATAAGGAGGAGTTACTCACATGGACAGCCATAGTCCATTGTCCACACCCGTCACAACAGCATAGCTCACTCTACCACCAGTGGCATATACACAATATCCCAGAGACCGCAGGACAATGAAGAAGAGTCCCGTACTCTCCATACAGTACCCATCCAAGCGCCGCTCCACAATCTTCTCATACAAGCTGTCTGGATGCAAGGAAATAGTGTGATGCTGCGAATAATGGAGTCCCGAATTTCCCCACGGGATGGTAGCGAGATGGTGTCTCTGAAGCTCGGTCAGTGTCCCTAGCGGATCGCTCTGGACACGCTGGCGGAGGTGCTCAACGAGACTTCTACCATCTGTTGCTGCAGGCGTATATGCAATTCGTCTGAGATATGCTTCGACCTGGATGTCGGGATATGTTGGTTGTCTGAGTCCCATTTTGGCGAATTCCTGGTTTGCTTCCCCGCTATATAACGTGCGGTTGCTGCGTTGCACAAGGTGGACAGAAGTGAAAGATATTCATTGCGCCCTACGATGGATTCAGGTGCCTGACTTGGAATCGAGCTACGGCGGTGTATCCCTTGCAAGGGCGGCTTGCCCTTTTTTACACGGGCCCCTAGCGCCATACAATAGACCCACCCATATTACACGTAATAATTGGCTAATCGCGCTCAATCACAGTAAGCCGGTGGTTTATAGTGTAATTTAGGCCTTTAGCTACACTAGGCTATACTATTCCTCCTAACATCGACCTTTCTTACATAGACGCACATAGCCACATTCTAAACAACCTAATGTAGATCTGCTAGCTCTCCCCTTTAGCTTCACCTTACTTTGCCTTCGCTTCTCTCTGTATTGTAAACAATTAAGCCGCTCGCCTAGTCGAATACGCTAGTGCCCTAGCACTAGGTGTTATGGAGGTTGAATCCTATTCGTAAAGGCGAATAATTAGTGGTAGAGCGTCTCGCGAAAGTCTAGCTAACTAGGTAGCTTACGCTTACTAGCCCTCTACTACTCTTCATAGATAGCTTAAATGCGAAATATATTAATAATCGCTATATCGAGGAAGAAGAATAGTAGCAGAAACTGTCAACATGGATGTGCGTTACCCTGCACTAAGTGTGTGCATAAGCGATGCACACATTAGACTAATCGGAGAACTATCGGATGGAACACTCTATAATCTACGATGATGAATATCAACTATCACATCAGACGAAAAAGCAACGAGTTTCCTAACACTCTCGTATGCCCCTATGTTATTTCGGATTTTCATGAGTCTTTTCCTGTGACATTCTGCTATGTACCTAAAGTTATAAATACTACCTAGTTTCCTAGTTAAATAGAATAAGTTTAACACCCTTTTTATCTATAAGTAGAGCTTAAGGAAATTCTAATTACACTATGTTAGCCTTCCACTATTTAACTAGTTTGCTACTAAGCTATAGCTATCTAATATGGTTAAATTAGATTAAAAAGACTAAAAGATCCCTATATACTGTTACGGACCTCAAAGAGGCGCGGGGGCCGCAGCTATTTGAGTAGCAACCGTGAACCAATCATTCTACGGACGCTAAGGACTAGCGTTGTCACGTGCGTTTCGGTATACTTGGGCATGCCCCAAGGGGCCTAAGGCGAAGACATTCAGGGCAGGAGCCAGAAACGGCCTATAACTAACCGTCACAAAGAATACCCGCTTACTCTATGGGACGGTTAGTGCGACGCAGGAAACGGCTACTCCTTTACCGGCACTAAGATTACGCCCTAAATATGGGTGCACGGTAAATCACACGTGACTATATCCTATTAGCGATAGGATAGACTCATCGGCGATAAGTCCTAGCATATTAGTGATAAGTCCTAACTTATCAGTGATAGGAGGGACTAGATATATAAGAACACTCTTTTACTATTATATATTTAGTTCTTCGCGATTAATCTTATATTATTACTTAGTTACTACTAGTAGTACTTTGCACTTTATAGTTCACCTTTAAGATAACCTAACCTATAAGTAGGGGATTCACTTAGTAGTAACACTTAGTGATTGACTTACTTAGCGCGTACTTCTAGCACGTTCTGTAAGATACTTAATAGGATCTAATCCGTAGTAAGGCTTTGCGAAGTAACGGTATAATTAAGAGATACTCTTAGAATTTGTAGTTAGAATTAGGTAAGTATAACCCGTGGATATTCTAATTCCTAGTGACTAGTCGGCTACGCGTAACACATTAATCGCTCTATCTTTGAACCGTGAAGCATAGTTATTATAGTACCCTAGATAGCAAGAGGACTAACCACCCCTCGTCTATCTACTAGGGAGTGTGAAGGGCTGAAGCAAGACTTGATTCAATCTAACTAGGCTAACATGCTGTTTACAAAAAGCTTAAGGAGGGGAAGTTTATCCTGCGCGTTCTCCACGTCAACATGCCAAGGTCTCGTGATACACGTGACCTATATCGGGCACTGGCCCGTGATAATACCCCCCTCCTAGTCTTAATCTCATTAGGGGCACGACGGTATGAGCTTCGGTGCCGATTTGCTGGCGAATCACCTCCGAAACGGTGCCGTGCTGCTCCTCAAAGGCATCTAAGGCGCTGCAATCCCGCACTAAATCTAGCGTTTCCCACGTTTGTTCAGCCTATCCTCTCTATTTCACTAGCGCTTCGTCACGATATCCTCGTCCGATCTTCCTCCGTCGTATAGCTAGGATCTGCTCGACTTCGTATTCCTCTTCTCCGTTAACTAGTAGTAGTGGTAGCTGCGAATCGTCTACTAGCTAAGATAGGAACGGGTCCGTTACTGCCGGACGAACTAATTTAATATAGAACACTAGGTGTATACTAGTAGGTATATTAAGTCGGATGGTAAACAGTAACGGAACGTCTACTACTCGGTATCGAGTATATAGCTAATCTAACTTCTTTAACGGTCGTCGTGTGCGTATATTCCGAAGGTTTAGCTAAACCTAATTATCCTTTTTATAGATAGGCGTAGCCTATCGACGTTAGTTCGCTTACTCCTCTTAAAGGGCCTATATAGAAGTAATAGCGGCCTAGGCCTAATTAGTGGCTTCTTATAGGTAATTCACGAACGTTTCGCCTACCTTTCGTAGTAGGGTTAAGGCGCCTTCTAGCTACCCTACTTCGTTAATACTAATTAGGTTAACGTAGTAACTATAGGTAAAGAAGAATAGCGAGATTCTAGTTAAAGCGGCATCGCGATTATTAATCGCTATAGCGACTATTAGTAGTAGATCCTTCTAGTTATCCTATAAGTACGTAGTAAACATACGTAGAATTCGTTCGATCTCCTAATTAGCACGCTCTATTGCACCGTTAGTCTAGGGGTAAAATATAGTAGATAATTAGCGTTAAATCGATAGCCTTTCGTATACCCTTTCCTAGAAAGAACTCACAAATTAGGGGCCGCGGTCGCTTATAATCGCTAGTAGTACCCTATAATATATATAGAAGTATATAAAGAACACCTCTACTATATCTTCTACCGTCGTATTCTTTATTCTAATTAGAATCACGCCCTTCGTTAACTAATCTATTATTACTATATAGCTCGTTACCCTCGTAGGTCTAGAGGGTAGTAGTCTAATAATAAAGTCTACTAATATTTCGGCTTAGATTCGCTAGGGAATAAGTAGGGGTTTTAATAGCCTATACTTTATATCTCGCTATACTAAGCTCCGTCCGTAGATTATATAATTCTAAAAGAAGCGTTATATATCCTTTACTACTCCTAGCTAGAAGAACCGTCGAGATAGTATCGAATAAGTAGCGTCTTACCTAGGATACACCGTAACGTATAAATCGTGGATCTTTTATATAATCCCTATACGTAGAACCTCGTTATTAGGAATCTAGATTCGTTATCTAAAATAAAGTACTCCTTAATCGTTTAAGTAGCACTCCGATAGGCTTATCTTAATATCTATCTTAGTAGCGATTTAGCGCTCTCTCGTTAGTAAAGCGTAGGAGATTCGTTAGTAGATTAAGTTAGACGCTCTTGCCCTTTTCTATTCTACCTAGAGTTCCTCTTCTTTAAAGAGAGGAATATCCCTTTTAAAGTTAATCGCTTCGTTTAATTAGTAATTAGCTAGTTAAGGGTCTAACCGTCTTATTTTAATCTTAACCTTTTTAAGTAGGACTTAGAAGTAATTTAATAGCCTTTCGTTAGTAATACTCTATAGTATATCCTAGCTCCGTTATAATAGTATATCTAGCCTTACTATAAGCTTACTAGAGCGATAGCGGAGGTTAAAGTTGAACTCTATTAAGAGATCCGCCTAGCATATCTACCGTTTATTTAGATATTATACTTTACTAAAGTATTAGAGGTTCTTATAGTCTATTACGATAGTAAATCAAGGTATTATTTTTGGGTGATTCTGTTGGCACGACCCTAAAATTCTGGCCGCACGACTTGGGGCCTGATTTCTGCCTGATTCTTACTAAGCCTTACATACCTTACTATTACTAATTTACTACCCACTTTTATCTTATACACACGCATCCTTTCCTTCTCTTCTATTTTCTACTACTAGGCCTATCACATGACCCACATAATAACCTAGTTTAATATAGTTTACTAAAAACCTCCACAGCCCCACCCTACCAACCATGGATTTTCTAGAGTCTCAAACAATACCACCCACGCTACCACCAAGCCCACCATAATTCTATGCAACTATTGACCTTGCAAAGGGTACCCTCCAAGAGTCAGCAAAGGAATAGGGTTTCACCCTAGTAACAAGAAGGTCTAATCCAAAAAGGATTGAACTGTCTTGTTCCCTTTGGCCATAGCCTACTAGGAAAGACCCTTTAGTCTTATCTAAGGCTAAATCTCGTGAGGTTATCAAGATTAGGACTAATTGCCCTTTTATGATATATATCTGCCGGCGTAAAGCTAGGAATAATGTTATTCCTAAATGTTATGAGGTTGTGGTTAAACATGGCGAATATAATCATGGCCTAATTCCACTAAATCTCCTAGTTCCACTACGGCAAAAAGAGAGGAAAGAAAAGGAAGGGCGACTCCTTGATTACTTCGAAAAAGGCCTAAATCCTATAGCAATTTCAACCCTTTTATAGCCCGAGAAGAGTCTGCTAAACTTGAAAGACCTCCATAACCTCCGCGCCCGAACCAGATCCCTTTTCCTTGCCGGGCGCACATCGATTGAAGCAGTTATAGAGAGCCTACCTAGGTGGATTATACAACACGAATTAGATAAAAGGCAGCGGCTAATTAGAATCCTTTTCATCTCAAGGATTAGCCTTGAATTTCTTCGTGTTTATCTAAATATTATATAGATAGATACTATATATAAGACTAATCGGTAAGATAAGAGGAAAGTGAGAGAAAGATGAGACGAAACTAATTTACTTCGGATAACTAGGTATAATATGCCGATGATTAATATTATCGGACAAACCTTAACAAGGAAAACCTTCTACGTGGCCTATTACTTTGTTAATAATAAGCAAGAATCGTCGTATCTCTGGACATTTCAAGCTCTTTAAACACAGCTTATATAGGCAAAGATTCAAGCCTCACGTGTTATCTTCTCCGACGATGCAGACGCTCTTTTGAATGCATATAGGGAGGTCTTCAAGGATTTAACTTGTATACTCTGTCTCTGGTATATTATGAAGAACATCGAAGCACGCGTACGGCCATTAATTTCGAAGTAATTACTCTTACAAGACCCTAGTTTGGATACTTCAAAGAAGGCTATTAAGGAATAGCGATCTGTTAAGGCTCGATTCATATAGATTATCCTTGAGCCTACTGAAGATGGGATAGAAGCAAGAAAGGCCTCTTTTCTAGAAGCCCTAAGCCACCTAATCTACTAATTAGCAGTTAAGTATATCCAAAAGCAGTGGTTTAGTGAGAGGGCAAAGTAATTTATGCGCTGCTATCTTAACGGAATTCTCTATTATGATGAGCTTACTTCTTCTCGTGTAGAAGGAGCCTATGCAAAGCTTAAGCGAGAACTTCGTACCTTAACTAGCGATATTCTTATAACGATGTAAGTCGTTTCTCGAGTCGTTTCCTATACAAATTAGCAGGCTTTTAACTCAATCCAGGACGAAAAGCACCGTTACCCTGTCTCGCTTCAAGTTCTAATTTTGCGCGATCTCCTTAGTCGAATCTCACGAAGCGCAATTCAAAAGGTTTATAACATATAGGGGGAATTCAGCCGAGCAGGGAAGCCGCTACCCTCTTGCACCCAATACCACCAGAAATCTCTTAGTCTTCTATACAATTATATAATCAAAGATCTTATAGATCGTGGCCAATCTCTTCTTCTATCCTATTTTGACCGACAATACTAGCTAATCCTGCCAAATCGGGTAATTTAGACGAATCGGCAGCAAATCAGACGAATAGGAAGGGTTCGGATTAATGAGCCTGCGCAGGTAAAGGGGGTTGGACGGCCGAAACTGCTAGAGACTGTGAAGCGTTAGCAACGATGGGGGGGGAAGCATTTTACCGGTCGGAAATCTAGGGCAAAGCGAAGCCGGGGTACCTACGTTTCTATGGATAAAACCATAGGAATCGTAGTACCACCGCCTTCAAAGAGAACCGACATATCGACAAGGCGAATACTATCAAACTGGGAGACGAAACTTCAGCAAGGGCGTGGGGCTAGCCGCGGTCGGAAAGCGAAGAAATTAGTGATAGCGGAGAAGGAATCTAAAAGAAGGGCACGGCAGATTACTAAGTGGCGAATTGGCCTAGTCAGTAGATAGATTGAATAAGATTAGTGCGTGGGTCATGTGATGCTAGTAGGGCTAGTAGAAGGTCATATGATTCTAGAAGGGCTAGTAGTAGAAGATAGAAGAGAAGAAGGAAAGGAAGCGTGTGTATATAAGACGAAAGAGGGTGGTGGAATTGGTAATTGTAAGGTATGTAAGGCTTGGCAAAGATCAGGCAGAAATCAGGCCCTAGGTCGTGCGGCCAGAATTTTGGGGTCGTGCTAACAGAATCACCCTTATTTTTAGCTTAGGTCTCTATTCGCGTAGGGCACGTATAATCGCTAGAAGCTCCTTATCGTAGATCTCGTAGTTTAATTCTACTAGAGATAGCTTCTAGGAGAGATAGGCGTATAGCCGTAGTTACCTATAAGGCCCGTATTATAATAGGACTACCCTAGTAGCCTAGCTAGAAGCGTTAGTTTCTATAACTATTTAACGATCCTCCTCGAAATAAGCTAGGATTAGTACGTTTATAAAGAGTTCCTTTAGTTCCACGAAGGCCTATTAGTAATTATCGTCTTATTCGAAGATAGCGTCTTTCTTTATAAGCCGTATTAAGGATACTAAAAGGTCGGCGAATTAGGGGATAAACGGCTAGTAGAAGTTCGCAAAACCGATAAAGCTTCGTATATCTTATATAGACTTTAGTCTCTCCTATACCCTAATAGCCTCTACCTTCTTTAGGTTAATATAGATCCTCTTCCTAGCTTTAATAATAAAGCTAAGGTATTTCACTAATTTTTACTTAAACTCTAACTTCGCGATATTATATTATAGACCTATATCTATTAGTTTCTATAGCATATCGCCAACCTTTCAGTAGTAATCCGCTAGCGTTCTATTAGAGTAGATTATTATATCATCAACGTATACCGACACAAAATCATCGAGATACTCTTATAGCGTCTAGTTAATATACCTCTAGAACGTTACTAGTACGCTAGTTAGCCTAAATAGAGTCACGTTCTACTCGTAGAGCCTATATCGCGTCCGAAATACTATCTTCTATTCTTCTCTAGGATAAATATAGATCTTATAAAAGGCCGCGATAATATTAAGCTTTATAAACTAGCAGGCGTGACCTATATTCTATAACGTTTCTTAAATTAGCGGTAAAGGGTAGCGATCCTTCACTATTCGTTTATTTAATCCTTAGTAATCGATATAGAATCGTACGCCTCTACCTAGCTTTCTTACTAGCAAGATTAGTGCTACTATAGGCGATTAGCTTACACGTATAAAGTTCTTCCTAAGTAGGTCTATTAACGTCTTTCGTAGGTAAAGAAGTTCTTCCTTATTTATACTATAGAGAGAACTATATAGTAGTAGCTCTTCGACGCCATTTTAGTCGCGTTTTAAGGGGATCTTATAATTAATCCCTAGTCGGTGTAGTAGTAGCTAATTAGTAAGCTACTAGCTAAAAGCTACTATCTATTACTAGTAGTATTTTAGTAGCTTATCCTTTAGATTAATATACTTCTTAGGACAGAGTGCTTACTTAATATCGTCTAGTAAGACCCGACTAATTCGTAAGTAATTCCTATCTAATATACTCTATATAAGTTACTAGATAGATAGTACCTCCGCTTAGGTAATATATAGTACCTTTACCCTAATAGGCCTAATAGTACGATCTACACGATTCTAATATCTCGTCCGCTCCCTAGACTTAGTAAAGATATCTAGGTATCCTTTCCTTACTAAGTATTACTCTTTCACGTCGTATAACTATAGGTCTCTAAGTATTATACTATCGCTTTATAATCTAATAATATAGGCGAATATATAATCCTATTAATAGCCGTAGATATCGAGATTAAAGTAGGTAGCGTAGGTGATTTAGTACTAATTTAGTATAACTCTATTAAGGATTCGTAGCTATATCTTAATACACGGGAGATCGAGTAACTAGACTAAGGACTTATTTACTATTATATAATAGTAGTAACCGCTATTAACAAGAGCTTATATAAATTAAATTCTATTTACTCTAGTATCGACTATAAATAGTAGTATCTCACGTTCTAGTAGCTTTTTAACCCTCTTTTGCTCCTATTCACGGCTAAGAATAGGAGCTACTCTTTTTCCGAATAATCCTTAGTATTTATACTCTTATCGTCGGAGGCTATTAAATCTAGATCGCTTATAGGCTTCGACTTCTTTACTTTAATAGTACGCTCCTTTCCCTTCTTACTCGAGGTAGTAGTAGTACGTATACTATTTAGCTATTATACTAGTAGAAGTAAGCACCCTATAATAAAGTACCTAGACCTCTTATATTATAAGCATTTTCCTTCGTCTCGTCGCTAATATATCTCGTCCTAACTAACCTATTAAGCCTACCTTAGCGCTCTAATCCTAGATTAGTAGTATTTCGTAGAGGTTTTAGTTTAGTTTACTAATACTATAGGCGTCTATTCTATTTCGTTATTATTCTATCTAAGCGTACGCGATCTACATGTTCGTTCCGCTCTTATAATATTAAGAGTATCTATATTAGAGCTAATCTCGTGAAGCTAAGAAATTAGGTCCGAAGAGGTAGTAGGGATATCCTAATTTATTAACGAATTCGTTATTATCTTATTAAGTACGCTAAGAAGAATCTACCGCTTAGCCTTATTAGGCTAGTTAAGCGCGTCTATATCCGCGAATTCCTTTTCTAGCTATAGCAGGAACCTAGAAAAGCTTATGTCTTCCGGTTACTAAATCTAATAGAGTCGCCTAGCTACGCGTGCCTTAATATTTAGGTCTCCGTAGATATTCTCGAGGTAGTCGAGTAAGGCTTATAGTTCGCTAGTATCTTAGCGGAGTTTCACGAAGGTTCCGGTGTTCTTCTATATAAGCTTCTCTAGTCTAGAGAAGACGTATATAAATTAGTCCTAAGGAGAACTAATAGCTCCGCCGTCTACACTAAGCTTATTCTTAATCGAAATTCGCTAGGTTAGCTAATCGCTCGTGCTTTCCCTAAATAACTTTAGGTCCGGGAGACGGGGCTTCGGTTAGTAAACAATCTCTATTCGTGGAGGAATCGGCACTAATTTAGTAGCCGATCAGGCTAGTATCGCCTATCCTTCGTTCATCGTGGTTATCGTTGTGGCTAGTAAGGCTTAGCGCTCTAATATTACTTCGAGACGACGTATCCGTTCTTCTTATGTAGCTTCCTATTAGTAGTACCGCTCTCGTTCTTCGTTCTATATAGCCTAGGTCTATACTAACTACTATAATAGCGTCTGCGCCTACCTAGGGGGGCTCGTCGATTCCTAGTACTATATCGCTACTAGGGGTTATATAGCGTGCCGGTAATGCTTCGGTCGCTTTTCGTCTAGCGCTTTAATTATGCCTAGGAATTAAGACCTTCTAGGGCTTTCTAATACGCCTTAAGCGCTCGGAGTTTTATGCGCGAGGATTCCGTTCCAATATATATTCGTCACTAAATCGCTAGGGATTTAGGGGTGTTTCTAATAAGTGCCTAGGTCGCTTTCCTAGGGCTTTTCTAATAACTAATAATACTTCTAGGTATAGAAGGAAGCTTTTTGTATATAAAGGGCTAAAGCAAGACTTGATTTAATCTAACTAGGCTAACATGCTATTTATAAAAAGCTTAAGGAGGGGAAGTTTATCCTGCGCGTTCTCCACGTTAATATACCAAGGTCTCGTGATACACGTGACCTATATCGGGCACTAGCCCGTGACAAGGAGATATTAATATAGTTTAGATTTAAAGGTGTTTCGGTATATTCCCTATAGCGTGGTTTATAGCGTTTATTATCGTAGGAGTAATAGTTATTTAAGGATTAGCTATTATAGTAACGCTTCTTAGGATTATATTAAGTAGAGGTATTATTACTTTAGCGACTAAGGTCTTAGCTATCCTAAGTATAGATTACTACTAAAACTATATTAGTTCGATTTTTAGGGAGGTTATTCTAGTAAAGAGCCTTAATCTCCTTTTAAAGAGGCTCGAGTAGCTTTATAAAGTAAGCTTATACGAGTTACTTCTTAGTAAAGTCTATATAATTTTTGATAGATTAGAGGTAAGTATAAAACTAGCGTAGATCCTACCTAATTCGCTAGCAAGCGGAGTAGTATTTTTCGGTAATATTAAATTTAGTGAAACGTCTATCTCTAATAAACTTAAGGATCTAGTCTTCGAAATCCTACTAGGTAGGCTCGCTAGTTACGAAATAGGTTTTCTTGTAGTTAGTCTATTAGGCCCAGTAATAGGATTCGATATAGAAGAAAGCCGAGACGATCTTATTCTTACTAATAGAGTATCGCTAGAGGCTTACGGCGAAGAGGTAATTAAGTTTATTAAGCTACTAGGTACGCTATTCTAAACTTAATTTAGGGCGAAGGCGATACGAGATAGAGTCGAGTTTAATCTCTAAGTCTCTTAGTTATATTATAAGGGTATCGAACGCCTACCTTTCTACGTTAATTTAGTCGGAGATAGCTTTCTCCTACTTAAGGGTAGTAATCCTTTCGAGGAGGTAATCTAGGATAGACTACTAGGTCTTAGAGGCGTTCGTAACCTTGCTTCCTTATAGTAAGATTAAAGGTAAACCTAGTATAGCTTCGGTAGAGGCGGGGCTTTCTCCTTCGGCCCGTAGTTAAATCCCGCTAGTATATTAGGTGCGCTCCGCGGCCGTTCAGATAGCGCTTCGCTAGCGAGTTCGAGGAACAGACATCTTTTCTCCTTAGGTAGTTAAAAAGGAAGATTCAGAATTATAAGAGGCTATAATACAGGACAGGAGGCCTGTCAACTAGGTAAGGAGAAGAAGATGTAAGGATAGCAAAGCTAGGATTAGAACAAGACTGAATCTTGGAGACCTCTAAGTTAGGATCTCCTGCGATTATATACATGAGCGATTCGCTAAGACTTCAAATCAGAATCGGCTTACCGCCGAATCCTGTTGTTGAGAGAAGGGTAAAAACCCTAAGGCCTTACAGGGATCCCCATGTATGTAAAGTATAGAGATCCCTATGTGTGTAGAGTGTGCTCCATGACAATATTCATCATCGTTGATTGTGGAGTATTCAATCCGATATAGCTCTGATTAGTCTAATATGTGCATCGCTTATGCATACACTTAGTGCGGGGTAACGCACATCCATATGTTAATAGTTACTATTTTAGGCCTTTATTAATACTATTCGGAACTTTCCTTTCCTAAAAGCCTATAAATAAAGGCTAGTAAAATTAGGCGGAATTAGCTAGCCGCTGGTTCAAAACCCTCTATAAGTACCTATCTATAGACTTTCTTTTTCTTTTAATAGCTTCGCGCGCTAATATAACCCCCCGCTACCTTATACTATACGCTTACACTATTCGCGAGCGAATATACACTAGCGGAGCGAAAATCGAGGCGTTTTCGGCTAAGTAAGGGAGGATATAATCCTAGAGGCCCTAGATAGGGCCGTGCGGGTCACCTTAGTGCCTTAGGCATCACTTATTCTGCCGGTTCTTACCGGATTTATACTTATTTAGACCTATTTCCTTACGAATATAACCAAACATGCTCCATAACTGTTACGATACATGCCTGGGTCACATGATCATACACTTAGGTCAAAAAGACCACTATATCCGCGATCAGCGGATATGACCCAGGAACCAATATATATAGTAGCGCACACTTATTGTTATCGCATAACAATAACACTCCCGTGATCACACTACTACTACTTAAAGTAAGTAACTATTAATGAAAATAGCTAGTCCTAGAGGATTCTCTTATTATAATAGTAGCGAACGCGCTAGATTTAACCCTAAACGCTTTACTTATAGCCCTAACTCTTAGCCGTGTATAAGTAGAAGGATACTCTATATTAGGGTCTACTACTTATAATTAGCCCGCTTAAGCCCTCTCTTATTATATTAGTGTGATCACGGGAGTGTTATGGAGCATGTTTGGTTATATTCGTAAGGAAATAGGTCTAAATGAGTGTAAATACGGTAAAAATCGGCAGAATAAGTGATGCCTAAGGCACCAAGGTGGCCCCCATCCAGGGCCTCCAGGATCACATTAACGTAGTCCACGGCCGACCTGATAACACGGCCGACCTGATAACCCCAAAACACCATACTAAATGCGATTTTTTAGGTCACAGTATCACAACAACCAGAAGCATTTTTTCTTTGATTTTTAGTAGCATTTAAATTCTGAGCACTAGAAACGGTGTAGCATGACTCAAATATTTTGAAAATGATTATTTACCTATATTACCAAAAATACGCCCGATCGAGTGATGTAGATATATACTTCAACATGCTAACACCTTGAAATATTTTTCGACCTAATAAAAATACTTAGCATGCTGTATCAAATACTATGGTATCCTAAGACTACACTCTTCGCCTTTGGGGTTGAAATATGACGTTGTGAAAAATCGCATTTAGTATAGTGTTTTGGGGTTATCAGGTCGGCCGTGTTATCAGGTCGGCCGTGGACTACGTTAGTAGTTTTCTTAGGGAGAGGCCCGCACTATAGCGAGTTTTAAGATCGCTATAATGTTGCTCGCGGCCTTCCCCCCTTTCTAGCGCTTCTGCTCGCGGAGAGGCCCTTCTAGCCGTATAATCCCTATTTCCCCCTATAATCGTTCTAGATCTTTCTAGGGAGAGGGCACTCTCTGCCGTTCGAGAGTGGCCTTCTCCGGGCGGCCGCGAGGGGTCGCCCGCTTAAGGGGTTACTACTATATATGATCACGGGAGTGTTATAGAGCATGTTTTATTATATTCGTAAGGAAATAGGTCTAAATGAGTGTAAATCTAGTAAGAACCAGCAGAATAAGTGATGCCTAAGGCACCGAGGGGATCCGCTCGGCCCCATCCAGGGCCTCCAGGATCACATTTATACTACCGCTTTGGGCTTTCCTTTCCTCGTATCAATTCGTACCGCCTATAAGCTCTTATCTTTAGGAGAAACCGAATTAGTAGGTCACCCAGTCCAGTTGCAACACCTTAGGCCTTGTTAGCTCACAAATGATTATAGTTACGAAACTCGAGTCCAGGAGTTGATTAAACATCTCCATCAGCGCCTCAACGGACTCAAAGTAAACAAAGCAGTCACATTCGAGGTTGATCATTTCCCCACATCTTCCATTTTCTCATTGCGCACATCACAGCCGCACCGATTGGCGAGTGCGTGCCAAGAGGCTGGCTACGTTGTCCGTGCCATCTTGCCGCCCACTATCCACGAGGGCAGTGAACGAGTACGAGTTTGCTTGCATGCAGGTAATACAGAGGAGGAAATTGACGGCTTGGTGCGAACCATCCAACCATGGCTGAGTGGAAGTTTGGCGACCAGGGAGGCCAAACTATGATCGGTGCAAGTGATATTTTGCTATTCATAAAAGCGATAAAATTATTTCACCACTTATCTAAGACTTATTCGGTGATAGCCCTAGTGATCGATTTGGATCGAAAGGAGATGGTGGGCGAGCTCTTCCCCCCCAACCCCGCCAACTCTAGATTTTAGACGACGGCTCAAGACCGTGCGCAGACCCTTGATCACTTCGGGAACCTTTAGACAAACACTTCGGAAATTTTCCACATGGAGATAGCATTATGGTAATAGCGACTCTTTGACGCTCCATAGCAATCCCAGCGACGAGTGACCCACCGATACCCAGAGCCTCCGATTCGGACCCAACAATCTGGTCAACCCCATCTCTTAGCGGCATTTGGCGCACAGCACTCCCCAATCCGCGCTATTTCTTGAGCTGAACTTCTCAGCACGCTACTGGCGAGTTGGTGGGTCCTATTTGGAGAGTTTGAGTGTGGGGTGCAGCAGAAAACTTATGCCGAAGAACAGTGGTATCAAGGGACCTCAGAATGTATTCTAAGCCGAATGAAAACTTGAACGACTAATTCCCACAAAAATTTGCGCCTGTCAAGAAAGATATTCTCATTGTTTATCCAGCATATTCATTGATTCTCTATACCCTGACGAGCTCATCAATACAAATATGAGTATTAGTACTTTGACTCCGCAGGATGTGGGCTCCTTCTTTGCCCTTAATGGAGCCAGATCTCTTCTCAGGTTAACCTTCCCAGGACCGAGATCCTCCGGCAGGCGCTTGTTATGAGCTACAGACTAATTTAGATAAGTCAATGGGGCCGTCTAGCACAGGCGTCTTGTTCGAATTCGTATTGGAAGAGAGTGGCTCTACTAATCATGACGATCGGAGCTGAGGCCCGCGTAGTGGAGAGTCAATTACTATGCACGAACGGGAAAAGAGCCTCCATAGCACGGAAGAGGACTCTTCCTGAGGAGACTTTATGTGGAGAAAGTACACTGTAAAGGACTATCCAATCCATTATCCCGCTCTTAGTCTTCTAATGGATCATGATCCATTCTGGATAGCCCCGGTCCGTCGATTTTTTGCCGGAACGATGAGATATGGATCCAAAGCCTTTCGCTTGAACATACTGACTACTCGGCGGAGCCGAATTATACCAGGGGATGGAATATCTCCTTACACGAAGAATTCTCGTAATCAGCCATTCCCGTCAGTCTGTGATTAACGCGGCATGTAGTCTAGCAATAGTCTTTATTTTTCATGCTAATGAACAGGGTATAAAAACCCAGGCTCTTCCTCGCCCTGCAGCTTCTGAGTCAAGCATACATCTCTGTTAGCATTCTTCCTCAACTACAATCACAATGAAGGTCACCGCTGCCATTCTTCCCCTTATTGCCTCGGCCACCGCGTCATGCCTTCACGGTACCTCGTTGTTGCCTCGCTCCGCGGATGGCACCGTTGACATCAATTCGTTCAACTACACCAACGCCGGTGGCCCTTTGACCTGGTACGGTCTCGATGCGAAGAACTCTGCCTGCTCTAAGGGCAAGCACCAGTCTCCCATTGACATCGTCACCAAGGACATTGACTACGCCACTGCCAACTCAATTCGCTTCAATGTCCCCAGCACCGACAACGCCAAGTTTGAGAACCTGGGCTCCGGTCTTGAGGTTGTCCTGACCAACGGTACCCTCGTCACTAGCACTGGCTCTTACAAACTTGCTCAATTCCACTTCCATACTCCGTCTGAGCACCGCATTAACGAGGAGTATTACCCTATGGAGGCTCACTTCGTCTTCGAGAACTCTGGTATGTTTTCATTCACATCACTCTCGACTAGATCTATCTATACTTGCATATGTGCAAGTAGAGGTTCCATCACAGTATGTACCCAAAATACTAATACTTGAGTAGACAATGCCATTGCTGTTGTTGGCTTTGTCTTCGAACTGTCTCAGTTCGGTTATTCCACCCCCGTCTTCGACTCCGTCTTCGCCCACATTGACGACATTGCCACTCCCGGCACCTACACCATGACTGGCCACCTCGATTTCACTGCCCTGACTGCTCACCTGAAGTCTCACGGTATCTACCAGTACACCGGCTCTCTCACCACTCCTCCCTGCTCGGAGGATGTTGCCTGGTTCCTCAGCACTGAACCCCTCCCTCTGAACGTCCAGAGCTACAACGCTGTCAAGCACATTCTGAAGTTCAACGCCCGCTACACCCAGAACGCTCTCGGCCAGGATAACCTCCTTGAGCTTGCCGCCGGTGAGCTTAACTAGGAGGACTGTACTTGTGACCAGCTGGCGGGAGAAAATCAAGTCCATATTTTGAGTGGACTCCTGTGATAGGACTTGTAAGGAGGGTAGATGTAGCGGTTGTTATACACACTCTGCACAGAGGATAGGCCGCATAGAGTATAAAGTGTACATAATAAATAATACTACGGGAACGCAGCATTTTGCGTCTTGCGAATATTCTCTGCGTCCTTCGTCCAATATTCCAGAAAGCCGATCTTTATCCCGGTAGAGAATTGGTTACGATACCATATGGATGGCACGGCACAAATGAACGAATCAGCATTGAATCCTAGACGGGGAATCCCCTTTCTTCCGATCCACGTCGGCAATCTCCGCACAAACCTTAGTGTGGCGTAAAGAAAATGGCTTGATGGAGACAAGAGTTGCGAAGCCCACGCTAGTGCGCGATGCATGATGGGAAAAGTGGAGCCGAATGTCGATCTCGATGAGCTTTTCAGTTAGCCCCTGTTCCCCTGAGAATGGAGAATTCGGGAGCCAAAACCGCCCTAGACAAGAAATCCCAGCCTTTCGAGACGTATGTTGAGTACCTTAGCAGAATCACGATCTCAATACAAGGCTTGGCGTGAAGTTCCATTATCACATATGTTTGGACGTCCATTGAAATGGAGATAAATTTCGGCTTGTAGCCCCCTCGGCTGTGTATATAGCACGAAGGTATATCTTGCAAACTCCTCGGCTGCGGGACCTAATCAGAGCACTTCTATTGGGTCATGGTAATTTGGTCGAAAAGAGTTGCGCCATGCGCTAGTGATTATATCCCGACAGGGCGTCGTCCTTTGCCTCTGACGAAAGAGCCACCACTAAACTAGTAGCCCATGTTTCCTTACTACAATATGCAACGTAATTTACTGCCCGAGTGAATCGCCGCAAAACACCATATTGAAAGCAATAACTTACAACATCGTATTTCAACAAACCGAAATTGTATCATAATTCTGTAGTAAGTCAACACTCATAACGTAAATCCTAGCCGATCCGGCCACCCGATCGATCCGGCCACTCCAAAACACCATATTTTGCTTTAAAAAAGCAAATTTAGTCGGGCGAACAGCTCAGCTCGTCACTTCAAAGCTCTCGCCATGGTATATCATACCAAAATAGTATCGACCTCGCAGAGCAGGGGCTAATATCTTCGACAGTGGATGCGACCGAGTACAAAGGGCATTTATTCGCCAATCATTTGTCGCCAACCTATATGTAGCATTACGAATCCGATGCGTTTGTGCTATCGGCTGTTTCAAGATTGCCAGCCACATAAGAAAGTCTTTCTAGTTGGAAGATTTATTATTTTCGTATTTTTAGCCATCAATCAATCAATCAATCAACACTCTATTAACCTGTTGCAGCGTAACTAGTGGCGTAATGGCTATGCAGGCGCTCCCTCCGGCGGAAGCAAGAGTGATCCGAATGCCAGACCCGCACATGAAACAGTAAATACATAGGAAAACGGCGTAATACCATATAAAACCAGCCCAAAAATCAGTCCAAAACAGTATCAAAACGCCCGCAAAGCCCTCAGTCCCACGATATGTCTCTCAAACAGCCCTCACATTGGCCTGCTGCTTCCTCTGCATCTCCATCCCCGGTATCTCTCCTGCTTTGTTCTCGATTGGTGGCGTTCGTTGTCGGGTCGACATATTAGATGTATTCGTCCAAGACCTCTCGGTAGGCCTTAGGTGTCGGTGTTCCTCCTACCTAGCGTCTTCACCCCCTATACCGTCGCCAGATCATCCTGGCGGTTCGTTCCCTTCGCCCTATGGGGGCTCTAGCTCGATTTCGATGTGCCGGAACTATTATGGAGCGCACTCTATACCCATAGGGATCCCTGTTGGAGAGCACTCTACATACATAGAGGCCCCTGCAAGACCTTAGGGCTTTACCTTTCTCTTAACATAACGGATTAGGCGTCTTAGCCGATTCTGATTCGAAGCCTTAGCGAATCGCTATATATTTAATCGTAGGAGATCCTGACTTAGAGATCTCTAAGATTCAGTCTTATTCTAATCTTATTACTATCTTTGTATCTTCTTCTCCTTACCTAGTTAATAGGCCCCCTGTCCTATACTATAGCACCCTTATAATTCTAAATCTTCTTCTTTAACTACCTAAGGAGAAAAGATGTCTATTCCTTAAACTCGTTAGCGAAGCGCTATCTAAATAGCTATAGGGTATACCTAACGTACTAGTAGGATTTAACCACGAGCTAAAGGAGAAAGCTCTACCTCTACCGAAGCTATACTAGGTTTACCTTTAAGCTTACTACTAAGTAGCGAGGTTATAAACGCCTCTAAGGCCTAGTAGTCTATCCTAGATCGCCTCCTCGTAAGGATTACTACTCTTAAGTAGAAGAAAGCTATCTCTAACTAAATTAACATAGAAAGGTAGGCGTTTAATACTCTTATAATATAGCTAAGAGACTTAGAGATTAAACTCGACTCTATCTTATATCGCCTTCGCCCTAAATTAAGTTTAGAATAGCGTACCTAGTAGCTTAATAAACTCGACTATCTCTCCGCTATAAGCCCCTAGTAATACTCTATTAATATGAATAAGATCGTCTTAGCTTTCTTCTATATTAAATCCTATTACTAGGCCTAGTAGACTAACTATAAGAAAACCTCATAAATCCCCGGAATGTCGGCAGCACCAACCTTGGCGCTGGCTGAGTAATTGCAATCTCGCGTTCTGCAAGAAGGAACTGCCGTGAGATATGCCGTGTATATGGAGTTTACAGTAGATTGAGTATCATTAAATTTTCAACTAGCATGTAAAGTATCTGTTTAATGGGGAACACTCGGCTAGTTGTGTAGCTAAAGCCAGTCAGTAGACACCTGCTCTTCTCGGGCCGCTCAATGTCACCTAACATATACCTCTGCGAGGAGGACAAGATTAAATACATCAACGCAAAAAGATTGGCGAAGCAATTTGAAAGACAACCTTTAGAATAATTCATCGAGTAATTTCGTAAGAGCGGACAAGTTTCGTAATATTCGTACCATCGTCCAATGTTTCCACTGCCTCCTCCAATCTATACCCTCCACGCCGAGGAAGAAACACGGTCCATATATACCAGTAGAGCACCCCGAAAAGAATCCTTTGTAAGCAAATTAGCGAATCCCACTTAGGGTTGATCATAGAGAACTTACACGCTTATTCCCACAATAGCATAGGTTGCGTAGAAGAAGTCAACATCACCTTGCCAATTCGGTGGTGGGATGAATGGTGCCGCCAGCAACGCTAGACAAACCACAATGCGGATCCAGATAGCGGGTAGCCACACCTTGAAGGGCCGGGGACGGTTTGGCTCTCTATATCGAAGGATCAAGAGGCCGACTGTAATTGCGAGAGCGAAGAGTTGGCCTGGGTATCCCTCCACGTCTAGGATAAAGTTGTAGACGTCTCCTTGTGGGGGAATAGAGATGACCAGCACTGATGGGATATAGTGCACTAGCAGACCACCGAGTGGAGTTCCAAATGGGCGTGAGGAGGAAAGGAGATTCTGCCAGGGTAAGAAGCCCTGGCGAGCAATTTCTTGATTGACTCGAGCCTGTTGTAGGTTTGTTAGACGGTGGAAGTAGATAGGGAGCAGGAAGACATACATGAGCGAATGTCACAACCATTACATTGCCTGCTGCTGAGATGGCAATAGCAAGTGGAAGCAGTGTTCTCCCGATATGATCACCAAATAAGCGCTCGAATAGTAATGCAGCCACCAGTTCACCGCTGTTTTTGATGTCGTCTATTGGCACAACCAGCAGGTAGGACGTGTTGGCCAGCAAGTAAAGACCGCCAGCGGTCAGTAATGCTGATGGACAGACCGTTTTGACTGTCTGTACCGGATTATGTACTTCGTTAAGCACATTGTTGATGTTATTCAGTCCTGCATAGGAGTACATGACCTTGAAAATGGCCGTCGACAACAGACCCCAGCTCCAATTTGAGCCTTCCCATAGGTAATCCCACGATAGTGTACTAGTGAAACTTTCCTGGGGAATGATATGATGGGAATTACCGAAAAATCGAAGAAGCAAAACCCAGATGCCCGTCAGCGACATGGCACCGATCAAAAAGATTTTCACCCAGCCCAGGGCATTTTGAATCGCGATTCCCGTCTTCAGAAACCGCCCATGGATAATGATGATTGTAGTCAAAAGGCCGACCGCAAGCGCCTTGTGCTGCAGATCAGTTGGCTCAACGCTCAATGCGAAAAGGGTATATTTGGCGAAAATTATACAATTGCTAGCGGTGAAACCCAGCAGCACCGCTTGCACGGCGATAAGCGTAGACGCAAGGAATCTCGGTCGGGGATAGGTGTGCTCCAGGTACACCTACAAAGGGGAGTGAATCTTAGTGGACGCTCTCCTCGGCAAGCCGGAGTGAGATTCTATATTTACCTTGTCCCCTCCCGACCGAGGCAACATGCAGCCATATTCCATCGAGATGGCCATTCCACATGCTGCTAGAATAGTACCGAATATCCATACTAGGAGAGTTAGTCCGATACTCCCGGCGGATTTCACGATGGATCCTGGTGTCGCGAAAATGCCACTGCCGATGACGCGTGACACGACAAGAATGTATGCACTGGTCCAGGTGAGATTCTTCCCAGGACTCGAGCCTGGAAGACTCTCTGGAAACTCAGTGGGAATTTCGACGCGTGGATCACCGAGTGATATTGGTTGCCGGTCATTGTTTGGACTGGATGAAGAGAGCAAGGGTTGTCGCTCACTCTGCTCCATGATGCTGACTCGTTGGCTGGCCGGGTGGCATTTATAGTGGCATTCGCCGTAGAGAAAATTATGGCTGAACTAGAGGCTTTAAGTAGATGATTACGAGATAAAAACACCCGGTCGGATCTGTGATATTTGTAAAACATAGTTGACTGGTCATGTTGCTTGGAAATCACCAGCTGTTTTCCCTGGCACGTCATCCGGGCTGAATGTTGTGTCTTCAGGCCTTGCGTGACGGACAGCTGACGGGATTGCGAAGAACGCATTAACATGACGATAGAAGGTCATGTAGGGCACAGTCCAGATAAGAGATTGTGCGAAGATTCCAAGTACAATTTTGAGCATTGGCCGTGTCCACTAAGCAGTTCCATTCGCCAAATATGAAATTAATTATTTGTGTTTACACATTGTATATAGTCTGCTTCGAAAGCTTGTGTGCGCCCCCTTGCTAGCCACATAGCACATCAGCCTTGCCTAATAAAACATGTGATATGTACCATGCAGGATTTAAGAATACATATGCTACGAGTATCAACGTGATTGGCTATTCGGGTAGCAGAATGTACCTCTAGAATGGCGCGTTACCGTCCTAGACTTAAATGAAAATCGCGAGTAAGACCTAGCTTAAGCCGCGCAGAGGCACTTCCGACCGTCCCGAAGGAGACTGATGGCTTGTCGTACTGTGAAACTTGAATTAGGATAGGACCACGTGGCTCCGGATCGATTACAATACTTGAAATATAGCGAACGATATATTAACGGACCCCGATAGTCGCAGTGCACGTCTTGTGCGGGGAATTGGATTCCAAGCCAACTTTTGTAACATGATCTGCATATGGCGTGCCCTGGCATCATGCAAATGCAGATAAGAAGTGATCACCCCTTGCAATGAGTTTTATTAACTTTTATAGACTGATTTCTACCACGTTTCTTCAATCTATTGTTCTCATATAAGATTTGCCGCTCCCATAGAAAGTCCTGTTACCGCGATGGAGATGGACTAGAAGTCATCACTTGTAGAAAATTGAATCTCAGATTTTGGGCTGCTTTGATTGTTGACGTATAGTCAGGACAAAAGGTATTGAAGGAGACGTAGTGACCTGAGTCTTGCTAATTTCTGTTTCGCTTATCATCATGAAAGTGTCACCCAAACCATGTCAGTCTCCGGTCATGATTGCCGCTCCGGATCCATCTCAGAATCAATCTTTCGAATAACTCTGGCCGGGTTTCCGGCAACAAGGTGGAAAGGCGGAACATCCTATAATAATTAGCAAAAATCTCTGAATCATCCTGGGTATGTCCTTACCTTGGTGACAACTGATCCCGCTCCAACCGTACTGCCTCTGCCAACCCGCACACCAGCGAGAATCTGCACGCTTCCACCAATCCAGACATCGTCCTCGATGTGAATCTCCTTTCCAGCCTCTGGGCCCTTTAGGCCACGCCGCACAGCCGGATCCAATGGATGAATCGCCCCATACAAGCACACATTGGGTCCAAACAATACGTTCTCCCCGATAGTGATGAGACACGTATCAAGGACGAGCAGATTGAAATTTAGAAAGGTGCCTTTGCCGACCTTGAAGTTCAGGCCGTGATCGACTGAGATGGGCCCGTCGACGAATGGATCGGTCTCTTCGAAAAGATTCTCATCTTCTTTTGGATCTGGGTTCACTGGCGGCAAGGGTCGTGTATCACCCACAATACTAAGGTAAATTGATCAGCGATTGAACAGTGCCCTCTGCCATGCGAAAGTTCATGGCGAAGGTGGGCTGGTAACTTACTTCCGCCATAGCTCTACCTTGCGACGTCGTGAAGCCGAGCCAGCGGCATTGAATGCCTCGCAGGCTTGCTTGCAGCGTGTCCGATTTGCTTGAAGGTCCTCATCCCAGGCCCAATAGAGCTCACCCCGCAGCATCTTTTGCCACTCTTTCGATTGCGCCATGGTGTTGGATAAAAGAACAATTGCGGGTTGCTTGTATGTGAATAGAGGGACAAATTCAAGAGAAACAGAACGGGCGACGTGGATTGTCTTATCAATGTTTGGCCGACCCAAAAAAGTCGATTCCCAGTGCACTAACAGTAACCCTCGGGCCAATTCTCGGTGTTGCTGGCTTGCCTACCTAAAGCGGCAGTTCGGCCAGCAGTTGCACGACGCCACGGCCCACTTGCAATGTCGTCATTGGTGGGGTATTGTCGGGGAATAAAATAGGATCAGGAGCAATTATCCACGGTGGTAATGGAAGAGGGGAAGAGCAGCTATATAATCAAGCTACCTGACTCCATAATGTTTCTCCATCATCCACAAGACTGAATATGGAGGCCAGCTAGCGATCACGAGCTCTAGGCGACTAGGCATCGGCGTGATGCCCCCTTTACAAGTCACACTTTACACGTGAGAGAAAGCAAGATCAATGATACTGGAATATCAAAGGGTGTTCTTTGGTTTTCTACCATGGTGAATAATCTATGTCCTGAGGCCTTCTGATTTCTTGCCTGGATTGTTGACTGTGTGCTTGTATTGCCCCCACAAAATCTCATGAACAAGTGATGTGATTTGCGAGTGCCCAGCGCTGATAATGATTGAAAACAGAACGGAAACCCTCGCCAGTGGACTGTCTTGCAAAACTAAGACCACAATCGAAGTCTCTAATGGCTAAACTTTTTAGCTAGCAATTGGGTGGGAATTTCCGGGGAAGCAGAAGAACTCGGGCGTGTTTGCTTTCCCCCCACCACCTTCCTCGACTTTTATCTCTCACTTCTCACCTCTCACCTCTCACTTCTTTCTTTCTTCTCCCCACTACAAGAAACACGCCAGATCTAATTCCAGACCTCGGACTCAGGAAACCTCACGAACAGGCACTACATTAAGCCTTGCTTGCTGGCGGCTACACTCATCATGCCAGAGAAGGTCGAGGAGGTAGAGGATGCCTCCTTCTTGGATTCGTTGCTCATCCTCCAAGGAGAATCGAACTATGCTCCTTGGCTACACTTCCTCATTGGATACATTGGCCCGGAGTACTGGAAAATCCTTCGAGGAGATGAACGCAGACTCTCTGAGCTTCACAAGGTCGAGCACTTTGTGAATCCTGAGCGAGCAGCTTCAAGCGAGAATACTCCACCCACCTGCACACAAGGCCTGGATGGTGCGGGATCCCCGAATGTCCCAACGGCCCAGTATTACGATGGACAAGAGGATAAGTGCAGCAAGGCACTGTCCTATCTCCGGGCCACACTCAACGGCGAGGCCAGGAATCTGATCCAGGGAATTGACAGCCCCTCAGAAGCATTCAAGAAGATCAAGCTCTTCTACGGAAAGCCTCGACACCAGACCATGGCCCTGCGATGGTCTAGATGGGCATGCCTTCGCTACAAGCGGGGAGACTCACCATCCGAGTTCATTCGCAGCTTCGGGGAAAGATTGCAGGATGTCGAAGAAATCGGGGATGTCCTCGATCACAAGACGGTATTCGCACAGTTTGTGCATGCCATCTCCAAGGCTGGCGAATACCCAGACTTCATCCTGCAGATGTCTCCAGATCTGGAAGATCGAAACATGATGGAAGCAGTTTGTGACGGCTTCATCCGCCACGAAAGCTCATTCACGTATGCCACGCCGGCCCCCGTCCCCGCCAACCCCAAGCGTGCCCATCGAGCAAAGACTATTAAACGAGAGAAAAACGGGTTTCAGTATTGCCCCTTCCATAACCGTTTCGTGAAGCACACTCCAGCCGAATGCCGTCTCGGTCAGAAGATGAAACCCAATGCGAGATTTGACATTACCCAGATGCTCGAAAGCACCCTAAATCGGAACAAGAAGAGACGCCGTCTGGACTCCTGTAACGGCGTGAAGTGGATCCCCACTGCTTTCTTCTCCGGGCTTTAGACACGCTTGTATTCGTACTGGACGCTGATCGAACCACTGATGCGCAACTTATCATTACGACGGGCAGATGAAGATATTTGTATGATTCTACGGCCGGGCTGCTCTTGGAACTTGGATGAGGATTCATGTATGTTCAATAGTTAGCTTCGTATCTGTTACGTTACATCAATAGGATTATGTATGACCAGTATCTTATCCCTGATGAGGATCTACCTAAAAGCTGTGGACAAGATTATCAATCTACAGATTACATTCAAAGGCTAGCCCAGGTTTGAGTATTAAAGATTGCAAAGAACAGTTGTATGTGACCAATTCCATATCCATCATGAGTTCCATTCGTTATGTACATAATTTCCCAATTTCCCAAGCACATCCATAAATTCACATATTGTAGACGCTTAAACCAAATAAACCCATAAAACTATGCGCGGCAGATCCTAATATCAACTAATCGAGCATTGTGCATCAAATCGTAGCAGAGGAAAATAGAGAAACTTGAATATCAAGCAAGATTACTCCCCGTCACTATCACTCAGACTATCACGACGACGGCGACCATGGCCATCACGACGATAGCCCTTGGTCAAGCCGGGAATCGGGTGGTGGTAGCTCCTGGTGCCGTTGGAATCCTCGGTGTCAACATTGGAGTACTGGTACTCCGAGCGTGTGCCGGCAGAGGATAAATCCAGAGGCTCGGTGTAGCCACCTGGCACGGAGCGACGATCCTTCTTGCGAGGACTGCTGGTGCGAGATGAAGGGGCAGATGGAGGTGCGGCGCTCTGGCGGCGCTCACGAGTGCGTTGGCGGTTGTTGCGGCGGGTAGATGGATCACGGAGCTGGTGTTCCTCGGTAGTTTGACTCAGGACGTCTTCACTGCCGGCAGTGAAAGAGAAGCCAGAGGGATCGCGACGGCGAGAGCGACGCGGCTGTTCATAGGCATAGTCACGGACTTCGCTCATATCGCTGCGGTTGTAATGCGTGGGAGGAGCAGAAGAATCGTAGTCACTGCCGTGGTAGGTACCGTCGGCCTCGCGATTCATGCCGCCAATACGGGCGGGTTTCTCTTCACGGTAGGCACGCATGTCATCGTCTGCCTCGCCTTCCCATCGCTCATCCTTGTGTCGGCGGAGGAGCTTCTCCCGGAAATTGCGCTTCTTCTTCTGAGGCTTCTCATCGCTGATCGTTGTAGCAGTCTCAGTGTAAGTGCCTGTCTCGTCGGTGTATGTGTAGCCACCATCGCTGTAGCCGACGACACTACCGCCGCCCAGCTTGGTACTCTTCGTGGCATTACTGAGGGTTCGTCCGTCGGGTCCTTTGCGTCGTAGCACGGTCGATTTGTAGTCTTCCCAATCGCCCTTGCGCCAGACAAATCCACCATTCTTGGCCCAGAAGAAGAACCAAATTCCACCCAGCACGAATGCAGCACCGATAAGCGCGAATAGAGCCATCAGGCCTTGCATCTTGATGCTTTTGGGGTCGACTGTGCCTTGGCCATAGTTTATCTTTGCGGCGGCTGCGGATGAAGAGTCGGCTCGAGGAGAGAGATAGTTCAAGGTGATAGAGGGTGAAGCGTCGGTGGGGATGTCTTGCGCAACATCTCGAACCTCGACTGACTTGAGCGGAATGTCGGGGAAGTCCCCAATCTGTTGTACGGGAGCCATGATGGGTGATCGGAGCGGTCAAGAGCACGCGGCTCAAGACAGGACTCTGAATGGAATGTTAGAGCCCGCTTGACACATTCCGGGGAGTTCAAAATAGAGGCTCACCTCGAGTCAAATGATTATCCGACCAGCACGGATGGCTTCCAGTAGGGATATGTAGGAAACAAAAAGAGAGAAAGGGGGGATAAATGTGGCAGCGTCTATCTGGTGGACGGTTAGTAGACTTTGAACTTGATGATAATGGGAGAATACAAAGCCAGAATCGACCTAACGAGCGACCGGGGCTATCGAGAAATGAGGAGGTTGGAGGAGGCTGGGGATGTGTTTACATTGTGGGTTGGTGGGCCAACCTGCGGGTGCCACGCCCCACCTGTGCGGCCTGAGGCACAAACTAGATGTCGGAATTACTGCTTAGTCAAATGCATGGTGCACCAATTGGATGTCAACAAGTCTGAATTGCTATAAAGCCCCTATCTGGCAATTTATGCGGGCATAATAATGACTAATACATGCGGTCTAATACTATCTCCGGTGCTCCGGTATCCACTGCTGCTTCTGTTCCGACACTAGATCTGGCCGCATCATGTGACTTTTTGGTCCATAACAACTAAGTGCAAATGCCATGATACAATAATTACTGATTTACTTGGTGATTGGGAATTCATTTCAGTAGCAGCTTCTGTCGACAGATTGGCCATGAAATATCATTGAATTATGAGTTTTATCCCCACAACGGCCTCGCTATACTGGGATGCGTTAGGTACCGTCTACTTTTTAGATTCCGCCCGTGGCTAACACGACTTACGTCAAATCAAATACTTGACTTGACTATTTGTCGCTGCATGACTCTGGTGACATTTTCTCTCTAAAAAGGCTGATCAGGATAGTAAGCATGAATCTGCCTGCTCCTCTTTCCAAATGATGCCTACCTTGTCCCGCAGAGAACTGGAAATCCAGGGCACGTCGTCGGCATCACGTCATCGGCTGTCACTCAACCACCAGCCACGGCGGCAAATGTCAGAAGCAGGGAAATACCAGTTTCATCTCACCAAGCATATATAGTTCCACGACGGCTCATAATAGGTATTTAATTATATCCTATAGCTACGCAATCAGACAAAGCTTGACTGCCATTTTCCCCAACGCAAGCCGAATAACCTCCTCCAACAATCATGTCGTCAATCGTCACTTCCATCAAGGACCTCATCGCCTCTGTGTTTGAGGTCATATTCTCCGTATTCAACGGCGCGATCGATATGGTTTCAGGCATCATCATGGGTCTTGTCAATTCTGTTATTGGTCTCGTCAAAATGACCTTGCACACGGCCGGAAACCTCTTGGAAGCTGCGGGTGGTGTAGGCAAATTCGTTGCCAGTGAGTCTTCCACTAAGCCCCGTCAAAAGTTCGAGGTGTACTGACTGTAGATGTTTCAAGGCAATATCGTTGTCATTGGACTCATTGCTGGCGGTATCTACGCTTATCTCCAGTATCAAGGTCGCCAAGGCCGTCCTGCTCGGGTTGGAAATAAGAAATTGAACTAAGCTTCAAGCAGACGGGATGGGTATCATCGCGATGGATATTGGTGCGAGGCGCCGCTTTGTATGTAGATTCTATTACTGTGAAACTTCGAGCTTTTGTACACTGGGTACCTTATGACCACATTCACGGATTTCAAGGATGGAGTGTTGGTGAGCTCGTATTTTTCTTTCATGGCTTACTATAGTTGGACGGAGTGAGTAATACTCAATACTTCAGTGCACGAAAGAATTCCAATGTATATAACCCTTCTCCGGGGTGTGTCCTACTCGTTGAACTTGCGTTTCCTAACCGTTACCTGCACGCTCTCTGGATATATGACCCAAAAGTACGGATTGGATTTCGCACGAGGTTCCACGAGATCAACCTAAAACGTAAGCATATATTCTTGATTTTCGGATCCGATACTCACATCATAGTTCATAAATAAGGCCGTGACAAACTTCTTGAGTTCAAACATGGCGACGTGTTGGCCCAGACAACCTCGTGTCCCGGCCCCGAACTGGCATAATCAGACATTGGAAGCATCAAGGACATGGAATGTAGTCGACTCACACTCAGCAAGCTGGCTTCAAGCTTTCTTATATGTGACGGCTCGCCATCCAACCACCGACGAGGACGCCACAGGTCCGCATCATCCCCCCATGTCGGCCGATAGCGATTAGCAATATAGGGACTCATGCCTACGACGGTACCTCCTGGGTAAAATTGACCGCAGATTGTCGCTCCTTCTGGGGGCACCACACGTTCGAGAGGCATAGCAAATGGAGCGTCAAGCCGGAGTGACTCTTTAATACAAGCGTCTAGGAAGGGGAGGTTTTGCAGCTCTTGCCATTGAGGAGTAGGCAAAGTGAGTTCGCCGGCATTGCGTTGCTTATCCAGCAGCTCGTTCCGAACCGTTTCTAGTGCGTCAGGGTGTTCGACGAGGAAACAAACCACAGATCGAAGCATGGAAGCTGTGGAGTCAGCCCCTCCCAGGATATTGGCAAAGGTCCACGTTGACACAAATCGAAGGGGTACATTTTCCTTTTTCTCCTGGGCTGTGAGATAATACCCGAGGAAGTCGCTGTCTGCACAGGGTCCGTCGACGTTCGCATTGGGGAGCTTGTCATGGCTCTTTTGACGCTCTTCCCTACGCTCTGCGATACGCGCCAGAACGTAATCTAACAGAGGAGCAATGGACTCGCGTTTGAAGAAGTTCGCTACTCCATTTTTGTGCAGGAGCCAATCGACCCCTGGTATTTGTGTCATCTGCTAATAGTTAAGTCTTATTCCATGGGAAAGTCGTCTGCAGTGTATGACTTACCGGTCCGATGCTCATATTTGCCCTCTTGACGTCGTCCATGATGCCGTGCAAGTCTCTTCCATGCTGCAAATATCCATATGGACGGGAGAATGTCATCAAGCCCATAGTATCGTAGGACAAAAATTTCATCCAACTTGTCAGGTCAAATTGTGCTCCAGTGGGCACAAACTGCTGATCAAGCTGGTCAAAGAACATTCGCGTAGCACTATCCATTCTTGGCTCAAAGGAGGATACAGCATATGAAAGCGAATAGTACACGGAGATATGTTGCTTCATCTGTCGATTCGTCGCGTCGTCTGCTGCCGTGAAAACGGAAAGGAGTAGGCCGTCGGTAGTATATGGCCGAAAAGCACGGTACATATTGCTCTATATTGGTCGGATGAGCTTTGCATCTATACATAAGGAGAGAGACAGCTTAATGAGGGTGAGGATTACATGCCTTGGGAAATCCACCTCGGTGGTTGAAGATTGTCTGGATGGCCTCCGGGTCACAAATGCATACTAGGTTGGGACCGAATCGCACGGCGGGACCATATCGTTTGTGAGCGGCATCTAGGTACAAGTGGAGGAAGCCACGACGAGATAGGATGAAGCGATAGAAGTTCGTGAATTTTGCGACGAAGGGACCAGGAATGTGCTTCAGCCGCGAGTATGTACGGTAGAGTTCATAGGCCAGTACAGCGGTGATTCCAATAACCAGGACAGCTAGTTCCCGTTTCGTATTTACGAATTCCCACAGCATTTTGAGCAACAATAACGACAAGCTTAGGTGATAGAATGTAGCATATAATGCTCGTCCGAGCTTCCTCTATTTATAACTCGAGGCGCAGTGCTTGGCCGAAAGATAAGAAGTCACATTCTTGGAGGGCTAGAATATATGACCAAAGATGACCTTAGAATGGCTGTTGAATCGGTGAAAGTACGATACTTACAAGCCACGGTATTTTTCCCAGTCCTGCATACTGCAAATTGATGCAATAGTCCCTAATGGCATTTTTCGGTGCATCTGTTACACAACATTAACATTAAGGTTTGGCACGAGTGACCAACGCACTGTGACGATCCCTCGCCAATACTACGAAAAGGATAGTATTGGTGCAAAACACGAGACCCTGATTGCTGGAACGAAGAACCGGAGGAGACAAAAGCAAATCTCTCTTCTGCGCCCGCAGAGACATGTACAAGTAGTGCCAGCTGACCGAAGTGAATTACCAGACAACCCTCTACCGTTTCAGTTTAGGGACTTTCGTGGAGAAATACTGGAGGAGTATTGGAAAACGAAGGCAGAAAAGGCCATTATAATATAAGACGATTCTACAATAAATTGATTTAGAATAATAGATTTGTTTGCCAGATTGTGTAGTCTAGGCTGGATATTGAGCTACTTTGCCATTATTTGTAACAGCAGTACAACTGTGAGCAGCGGCGATCAAACGTTAACCGATCGAGGCACGTCCAGGAAGATCTGTAAGGAGATAGTAGATTTTTCTTGAAAATAAATGGACTAAGTACTCTATGCTCTTGGCCTGCAGACTGCTTTTTTCATGGGACTTCGTAGCAAAACAGCGGTGAGTGACATCGCGCATGACGGCCTGGAGCGCCGCTGGGACTATTGCTGCAAAACTATCCAATCTCTTAAATAACTGAAAGATCATACTTGCTGCATCTAAGGATGTGATTTCTCCTTCTTATCGGCTCTTCTCCGATGCTTTCAGGTCGCATGAAGCGAAGTCTGTCCTGGCTCTCAGACCATGCCTCTGTTGAGCCCAACTATCCCGAAGGCGTACTGGAAATGGACAAGGCAGAAAATTGGCTTGTCCGACCAGAAGTACTTCCTATTATGAAAGACGCCGTGTCGTCAAACCTCAAACGGCACGATCTCTCGTATTCCCAAGAGCTAGGCGGACCTCCAGGGCTTTTAAATATATCCGCATCATTTTTCAATCGCTTCTTCTCTCCCCGAGTTCCTGTTTTACCCGAACACATCATTACGAGCACAGGATGCGCGTCAATTCTTGAGACTCTCATCTTTTCGATTTGCAATTCTGGAGAGGGTTTGCTCCTTGCGACACCCATGTGGGATGGGTTTGCGGTCACGTCAACGCTGAGAAACAACGTCCAAATAATTCCCGTGAAATACTCGACACGACCGAAAAATGCAGAAGATCTTATAAATCACTACAGTGAAGCGATGAGAAACTCATCCTGTCCAATTCGGGGCCTCATTGTTTGCAATCCCCACAATCCTCTTGGTCAGATTTATCCTACCATATGGTTAGAGGCACTACTTCAATTCTGCGAAACCCGTCATATTCATTTCATCTCGGACGAAATATACGCCCTTTCAAATTTTGGGGCGATTAGATGCTATCAAAATATCAGCAACCCCAAGGTTGTGATTGGGCTAGAAACGAAATTCACCTCGGTACTGGCAATAGACCTGAAGCGACTTCAGGTCGATCCTGCTCGTGTCCATGTAGCTTACAGTATAAGCAAAGATCTTGGTAGTAGTGGGGTTCGACTGGTCAGTCGGACTTTTAAATGAATGCATGTGAACAAGCTAGTACTGACACATTCTCAGGGATATCTTGTTACACAGTCGAATCCTGGGCTTCGCCATGCGATAGCGGTCCTCAACAGATTCAAGGTGTGTAATGTAGCATCAATCGCCGTTACTTCTCTCTTCTCGAACCTTGGGACGCTGGAAATCATACTGGACCGTAGCAAATCACGCCTGCGTATAGCGGCTGAAATGGTGGAAAATTTCCTGTCATTCCATCAGATCGCGTTTTATTCCCCAGTCGCTGGTTGTTTCATATGGGCACGGGTTGGGGGCAAGCTAGCAACAGAGGAAACAGACGTAGAGCTATTAGAAAGCTTTTCAGCGGCAGGTGTGGTCGTTGCTGCTGGCTCTAAGTTCAACAGCGGAGAACCGGGTTGGTTCAGACTCACGTTTGCTCTACCTCGGAAGAATTTGATCGAAGGACTACGTCGAATAGAGATTGCAATGGATACGAACCGACACTGGATGCCCGAGAAAAGCATCTACCATTTGTTTGAGCGGGGTTGCGAACTATGTTGATCTCACTCGCCCTTGTCTCTACTTGAACTCTTGTTGACATGGCCATATATCTTCAGTCATGTTTTGTTTGCTTCTGAATTAATGTGCGGGGCACATTAATTGAGAGTGAAGTGTTCCCGTCCAAAGACCACGCTTAGAAAGCCAGTAGCTATTCGCTTGGACGAAAATAATGCGGTTGTCGATTTCGAGTCAGATGCATAGTAAGTGTAAGAAGACGCAATTGAAATTTCTGATAATGGGATTGAATGGAAGCAATTTCTATTCTCGTACCATCCCAAAATTGCACGCAAGTTTTCCACCTAGCATACTTCAAGATGAAGAGCAGCCTGATAAGTACTAGGCCATCCGTCTCAACCAGGTAGGTAGATTCCTTTCTGAATTCATTATCTAAATTACGCACGAGAGCAGAGCATTTCAAGAAGTTTGAACCATATATTAGCATACCGAATCTAGCTCGTATAGGGCATAGTCTAGTCATAAGACCAATCTCCAGCTCCAACGGTATATCCGTTTGATAGCTTTATGTCAACCCCAATGGGTTGCTACTCGTACCAAAACAAGGATGAACATCACAACAATTGCGTTCCAGCTAATGCAACACTTTTGTATGGCGAATCCCAGCCATTTATGTTGTCATCAGGCACCAGGATTTTCAACATCCGTGGACCTTCGTTATACTGCAAGTTCATGGGTATTTCAACCCCCATGAGCGCCCTCATTTTATGTTCTTCAATCAATCAATCAATCATACACTCAATTCCTCCCTTTGATTCCGTTGCTCTGATTGGCCTATTTCCAAGTACTCCGTAGCTGTCACATAGTTGATAGTTATGAGCCCGATAGCCCACTGGTGATCGGGTGTACTCAGTCAAAGCAAATCAGTTTATA